>APFE031735945.1:0-18216 GCA_000404065.3 Pinus taeda | reverse complement strand
CAATAATGATGGAGGGTATCTAACGGTTTTTCACAAGGACTCACATCAATACCTTTTGAAATTCTGATTTCAAAGTGACACACATAGAAACCTATTGACTTAAACAAATTTTTTTTATATGAATCTTTGGACATAGGTGGACTGTGGTTTTAAGTGATAACAATACCAACAAACTCAATCTCTTCCACATTAATCTACCAATTTCTTTAATTTAGCCAAGTTGTTCTACTTCCTATATATCTAGATAACTTATAGAATTATTATAATCTAGAAATTCTAAATATTATACTTTAAATTAAATTTGAGGAAACCAACTTCCTTGAGTAGATCACGAGTTTAATTGATAAGATTCTCTTGCATAAGATCTTGTGTCATGGGCAACCTAAATGACACATTCTAGCGTGCAAATCTAATTAAGTTGAGTCGATATTGCATGGCCACATTTGTTATTATATGTGCATGGTGGGACAACGACCATATGCCCCGCCACTTGTCTCGTCTCTGACACCCGATCTGGGGCCAAACCTTGTAATATTGCTAACAAAAATAAAAACCTTAAAATTAGCTCTCAAATTGAAATGTGGTGTTACTAGTAGTACCTTCTTTTTTTCTTTTCATAGTTGAAATCAAAACTCCTTGATAATTGGCACCATTACAACAAAAACCTTAAATTAAATCAATCCTTGAATAAAAAAGTGTTTCTACTATGACACCCAATTTTACTTTTCAAGGTGAAATCTACAACTTATTTGAAACCTAAGTCACCGAATTCGGCGAACAAAATTGGTTAAATTCAAAGTTCGCCGAATTTCATTACTAGGCAAATTTATTTGATGAGGTTCTCAAATCTCAAGACGAACATGAACACGAATAATTGCACAAAATTCATCTTGAATTCTATTGAAATCCATTTCAAGTTTGTTATGAAATCACAAGAAATCTAAAGATGTTAACCTCCTCGCTTTAAAAAACAAATCCAGATTCTTTGCACCAACAAAGTGTTGTCTCTAAATGTCAAACTTAACAATGAGGAAGAGGGAAACACATGTTAAATTAGCTTTAGAAGGATATTGAGAGTCATGTTGTTAACTTACATAGAACACACACACACACACACACATATTTAATAATATTTTTCATTTCTATATGTTTATCTTTATATTCATAATTTTGATACGTTAATTTTTTATTTATACCATACACACATAATTATATTAATTTATATATTTATAAACAATTATAACATAAATGTAGATTTCAAAACATTAAAAGTAAATATATAAGAGAACATATGTAAATTAAAAGAATATTTTATTTTTATATTTTGTTATATATATATAATATATATTTATATATATATATATATCTGCAAATTGTATTCATAATCAAAAGAAGTTTACATCAATTTCTAGAGTTCACATAGAGATCCACTAACCCAATTAAACAGGAGCAGAGCAAGATTGCTCATGACCAAACCAACTAACACAACAAACAATAATATAGAAAAATCCCAAGACCGACAAATAACCAACTACTCTACAAAAGCTCAAAGCAGTGAGATGACAATTCAACATTACCACAAAACTTATATCCAAATAAATCACACAGTGGGCACACCAACACCATCAAATAGAAAATGAAAAGAGGCATTAGGCTATCCTTCATAGTAGCTAGAGGGCATGCAAAATCAAATCCAAACCCTGAAAAGTGTTCACAATATACTAGGAGACGCACAATCTCAGGGGATAAGATAAATATTGTTGAAAAGCCCCATCATTTCTACCATCGTAGCTTGAAGAAAACAACCTCCATCAATGACACATAATTTTGCAAATGAAACAAAGTCCATGCGCTACAATGAAACCAAAATTCACGCCAAAAGCATTGTATCTAGTTCTCCGAAGAGAGCTAGTGTAATTTATGTTGCGAGAAGATAGAAAAATCAAATTATTCATATACTAAGAGCAAACAATAGATACAAGGACTAAAATCCCTCTAGAGACATCCCATAGAAAAATTCAAAGATGTATGGCTCCCAAAGAAACCAAAAGAGATGGAGCAAACATGAATAGAAAAAATACCATCACTCCATGCCTCGGAACAAAGATAAGATGCAAACTGCCCTAAAGAAACCAAGTTGTAGAACATATATTAAAATTGAGGACAAAAATACCTAAAACTTCCATTACTAGTCATGATCCGAAGAAATTAAGGCAGGTTTTTAAGAGTTATCATCCAAAGGATTAGTAAGATCACCAAAAGCAAAATCACTCGCCAAAAATATTTCCACATGAGTCGGACGTTGATCTACATTATCCAGGCAAAAGCATTGGATTCTCAACATACACTTAATGTCCTCCAAAGAAGAAAAAACATTATAGGTCTCCACCCGTTTGTCCTTAAAAATAAGGTGGAAGAGAGTCACCATTTGTTGATGAAGCATCAGAGAACTCATTAAATAAAGCCTTATTTTCTGGAATCAAGCAGGGCTAGGGAACTATTTCATATCCTCCCCTGCAAATTCAAAGTTTGAGTGATACGGTTGTTCCCCAGACTCTTTCATCTCTAGAAACAAGATTTCCTTTTGTACCTTCAAAGGAATAACATCAAAAATTGTTTCAATTGAGTTATAGGCAAAAGGGAAAACCCTTTTATGCCCAATATTACTGCCACCACCCCTTCTACAACTCTTCTTTGTCTAGGAGGCATGAGGTATGTTGCTAAAGAACACTATAGAAAATTGCAAGAAGAACATGTGCCAAGAGTATTATATAAAGGACAAGACAAAAGACCACTAAACCCATATCTGAAAACAACTATCTTGTCACCCACACACCACATTGCAGGACCCAAAGCCAACAAATAGTAGAAACTACCAAATTGCAATGACATAACACAAGGTAGAGACATCCAAAAAGAGTTCCTAAGAATGAGAATTGACACAACAACATTATAAAAGAAGCCCAAACCTCAAATTAAAACTTGAAATTCATCATCAAAACCTTGCCACTAAAGATTTTGTACAAATTGAAAAAGTCACAAAGAGACGAGGGCCAAAGCTTCAAACACAAGGTTCCCCTAAAACAGAATAACACCATTAACCACAAACACCCACCAAGGTAATACAGAATTGCTCAAGAACGTAGGAATTAAAAATACAAACTAACAACATTCAGAATGTAGAGCCAATAAATAAAAAAATTAGGCCCACAACACTCCATAAGAAACTCACTAGCATATAACGGAAGAACAACGTCCATGCGAGACTAAAGGCCCATGAATACCATTGCTACAACGAAGGAATGAAGGAATATGATACCAGGAAGAAACCAATATTGGAGGGCACAGAGAAATCCTTTCCTCCTTCTGCACAGAGCATGTACATCGGCTAGCCCCGCATCATGCTTAGGCATTTAAAGCCACAACCCACCCACACATCAAACACTGCAAAATTAACTGCCCACTTCCATGTCATTACACTAACATGAGAAGTGTGAGGGGAAAGCACACCAGAAAGTGTGTAGTACATGTTGAGAACCACCCCAATCAGGGATAAATATGTCTACCTCTAATAAACCCTGGAGGGGCTCTAAATCCATCTTCAATCTACTGAGAGGCCAAGCTACGTCCATATTGAAATCTGTAAAACGACAACCAAGGTTTGACAGAAAATTTCAACCTTGTTAGCTGATCTTTGGGAGAGTTGGACAATAACATATTCCAATTTGCATAACAAGAGGTTCAAGCTACCAATAATACTTTCCAGCTGCTAAATCTTCACAATCTTACCTATAGGTTAACCATTTAAAGCTTTTGTACACACTGAATAACAATCTTTGAATCTCCATCAATTTGCAACAGTTGAAAACCTTCACGCATAACAATGCATATGCCTTTCCCTAACACCAAAAACTTTGCTAAATTATTACTTGTAGACCCACAACTCTGTGCAGAAGCTCTCAAAGTTGTAGAGGTAAAATCGTAGAATACACCTCCATAACCAACAATACCAGGATTGCCCTTAGATGCCCCATCAAAATTCAATTTGATAAATCCTTCTGGCAGAGAGGAGAAGTACATAATTGAGGATGTATCTAGAACCAAAGAAATTGATTCTTTAAGAGTGGTCATATACTAATCCAAATTTAAATTATGCAAATTCACTTCTTCAACCCCATCGAACTTCCAATCATCACTTGAACAACGAATTGTAAGGAGAGTTCCCCTTAGATTTTGCATTATCACTTCTTTAAGTACTATCACTGACCTCTTCTTATTTCTAAAATTTTGGCATTCCTTTCCTTCCACAAATTCAAAATAATAAAGCCCAACATTAGAATCCAAGCCCTATTAATTATGGGGTTCTTGAACAAAGAGAAATTCCATTGAGAAATTGGTGCCACTAAGTTCTCTTGACCATTTATTGTGTTGGAAAAGAAAAAGGAAATAATAAACCATATTTCCTCCGCAAAATCGTAGGAAAGAGAAAGGTGATCAGTAGTCTCCTCTGCCCAATAACATAAAATACAAAGAGATGGACATTTAAAGCCTCTTTTCCTTATACAATCCCGAGTTAGTAGCCTACTCCTTCCAACCAACCACAAGAAGAGAGAAATTTTTTTCCAGTGACACCCATTCCGTATTGTATTCTGGATGATGTCTTTCTCTAAACAATAATGCCCTGCAAAAACTGGGTAAGCTTCCATCAAAGTAAACATTCCAATTGGTCACCTACCCCATCTCAAAATATCCATGTCCTGTAATAGACGAACCTTACATTCAAGGAGCACCTGTTGAAGACTTTTCCAAGGTAGATCCTAGGATGATAAATGCCAATTCTCCTGAGACTTCTACTTCCTCTAGAGGTGAGTTTCCTGCTCTAACTATCAGTAGTCTCTGACCAATACTACATCCAAATTTGTGGTAAATGTATGTATAATGTGAAGGTATTTACTCTAAGTTAGGAATGGTAGCTACTACCATGCTTCGTGCATGCTTCCTCCCAAAACATAGTTGATTCCCCATTCTTAATCTCCCAAAAATCTTGCTTCCTCATTATCTCTCTATTCTCTAGCACCCATTTCCATAAGCTTTAACCATTTAGGCAAAATTAGCTTATTCCAAGCTACTAGAGACCACTGTTTCACCTTTTTTGAGCCTCACCAAAGGAATTTAGGCCATATTGTGCTCAACTTCACACGAATTTCTTTTGGCATTGGAATAATTAACATATGATAGAGCATAATTGGTCTAGAAATGGGGCGCTTAAGGCTTCTTGTCAAGCTTACAAGAACCTCTCCCACTTCCAAAGCTTAAATATTCCCAAGATATTATGATTAACCAATAAGGAATTAATAATGTGCTTGAAAATAAGGTATATGCTGGTGTTTATTTTTGACTGTTTATTTGCATTAAAATTCTGTTGTTTACACTGATATAACATGCATATAACAGTAAAACAATGCAGCAAATAAAAAACACATAAGACAACAATTTAATTAGGAGTTCACCCAAAACTCTTGGGCTATGTCTCTGTGAGCTCTAGTCAACTTGACTAGGCTCTATGGGATTATGGCAACAATCCATTTACAAGCTCCTCGCTCAACTCCATTGGTTTACACAAAACACAATGGGTTTAGAAACCATCTTATCCCTGGCTCTGAAGTTCTCGGCTTTCTGGCTCTACGCTCTCGCTTTGGCTCTTGGCTCTAGCTCTAGCTCTGGTTCTAGCTCTGGCTCGTGGCTCTGGCTCATGGCTCTGGCTCGTGGCTCTGGCTCATGGCTCGTGGCTCTGGCTCGTGGCTCTTGGCTTTGGCTTCTCTGAGCTCTCTCTCAGCCTCTGCGCGCATCAGTGGTTCGCTAGACCTCCCAGCGACCTTTAGCAACCTTCCAACGACCTTTTGCAGCTTTGTTGCCTGTGATCGTGCTCTCTGGTTCACTTGATCTCCAAGTGACTCCAAAAACTCTCTCAGCTCTCTCCGCTGCCTGCTTTTGTTAGCTTATTCCCTTAATCATGCTCTCTGGCTCCTTTGAGGTACTTTTCTGGCTCTTCGGCTTCCCCAGCCATTCCTCTGCGTATAATCATCCCTCTGCAGCCCTGCGAATTCTCTGCGCATTGTCTGTTCGACTGGCCATCTAGCTCTGTGGCTTCAAACGCATCATTGTCTGCTAAAAACGCTCGCTTGCAGCGTGGCATGATGATTAGGGGCCGTTACAGGGGATTTGGGGCCTTTTTCCTGGCAAAAACCCGAAAATGGGACAAAATCCCAATACACAGCATTTTACCAAAAATACACAGGAAAACACTATCAGGCATGAAATCTAGACTTAAAATTCCATTAAATTGCTCCCATAAACCCATCGGGTCCACCTTTTTATTGCAATTCGCTATTGCATGGCGAAATGATCAAAAAGCCCAATACATAGCAAGTACAAAGAAATCCCATGTTTTCGGACATCAAATTTTATGTAATCAGGTCCATAATCCCAACGGGTCCGGCCCTATCGCTTAATGCAATCGAAAATTGTATAGGCTTGCTATCGAGGATCGTCAACCACCGATTTAATCTGGACTGTTGATCTGATCTCGGATCAGACGGTCCAGATCACATCGCATATCGCTATCGCATCGGCCTTATGTGTCGGGGATCGTCGATCTCCCGACCGCAGATTTAATCCTGGCCGTTGATCTCATTTCTAATCTAACGGCTGAGATCACATGTCGTGGATCGACATATCACATTTCTAACAGCCCGGGGGTTTTGTCTATTGACTACGCCGATCCGCCGACATCGATATCGGCGATCGCAATATCACATCGGCCCGGGGTCCCTTCCTTACGTTATTTACATATGTCTGCCTCTGACCCGATATGTCGAGGATTGATAATCGGGGTCTCTTCCGCCTCTGCTTAAGTCCACCTCTTGGACCATCTCTGATGCGATTTCCCTTTATAAGGGTTTTTTTCCATTTTTTTTTGAAGATTTTGCCTCTTTTTCAAGGGATAAGGGACAACTTCTTTTTGTGATAACTTCTGCATCCGAAGTCCATTTTAGCCCATTCAAGTTGCAGTAGATTCAGAATGAAAAGGTCTACGCAATGGGACTATTTCCAGGAGCATCTTTGGACTTTCATTTTCCTCTGTGAGGAACACTTAGACTTAGAAGTCTATCAAAAATCCATTTTGGATCACGCCTTCCCACTAAAGAACTTTTGGTCTCCAAAAGACTGATATACTGATTTGAATAGTAAATGAGAGTAACAATATCCTCTTCTTTCAGTCTCCACACACTTTCCTTGCATAGTGCCTCTGAACCAAAGCCTTTGACCACTCTCCTTCCTGGATGTGCTGGTCCTCTTGGGGAAGAATTGTTTTCCTCCTTAACTTCATGCAGCACTCCTATTGAGATGGTCACATAAGGTAGTTTGAACTTCTCTGCCTTGATCGTTGATCCAAGGTGGCTCACACAAATGTGAAATACATCTGCTCCACAAAATTTTCATTTGTACCTGTTTGAAAAGCTGTCAACAACAACTGTTAACAACAACAGAAATGCAGAGAACAACTGGATGGTATAAACTCCTGCTTCAACAAAAGAAACAGATTTCACATCTTCTGAACACCTCCATGTCTTACATCTGCATACAAATGATGGACTAGAACAAGCCCACAAAACATGCCTTTAAAACAAATGACCCTTCAAGTCAAGCATGTAGAAAAAGGCCATTAGGACTCTTTCTCAAAAGATGAAACACTTCATCACTATCTCCATCTTGGAGACCAAGTTAACTTCTCCCAAGTCAACATTACATGCATGTTACAACAAAGCAATCAACCCTTCAAGTTAATTACACATACATGTTCAAATACAAGGAAATCATCAACATCCCTGTGTTCATGCACAACATTCTCATGCATGCATTTCATCCTTCAACTTTCACTTAAGCACACTGTACTTTCGAAACTGAAATGAAATATAATGTTGCAGCAACAAAGTGAGTCTCCTACTCAACTTCTCCATTCACCTTCTTGGTAAGATCCTGCAACTTGCATTCCATTAATAAAGAAATGAAAATAGATGCATTAATAGAGATGCAATCTTAATTGGATAAGAAATCTAACCATTTCTCACCAATCCCTTTCAAAGGTACTACCTTTGTCTGCACATCAGCATCAACATGTGAATCATCCTGAGACACATCATTCATGGAATCTTCCTTTCCATTTCTGCCATCTTCTCTTTCCACCTTCTTCAGCTTTCGTGGAAGCATGGCTGGATTTAGAGTCCAACACTTTTCAACAAGATGCCCTTGCTTATGGCAGTAAGTGCACTGCATGTGCATCCTCTTGACAACATGATTTGCCTTGTCTAATGGACCTTTAGCTTCTTGCTTCCTTTCCTTCAAAAGTTTCCTGTATGTGGCCATTCTCTTCCAACATCTAGAAATATTATGGTTATCCAAACCACAAAAGGAACATGCAATTATTTTCCCATATCTATGTGGAAATTGATCATGCTTTGCAAAACCAAAAGGAAGATGATTAGAACCAGATTTATACCTCTCTCTTTCACCTTTATTGCCTTCATGAGGAGGTGAAGCAAATGAAGAAGTGGCTCCCTTTGGAACACCATCAATCTCTTCAAGGCTGTTAGAGTCTCCACAACTCGTTGGTTCAAGTATGTTCTTCTAAACACCTGTATCCTGCAAATGATGTTTCAAGCTATTACATTCCTCTTGAATACAATCTTCACACTCTTGAGGTAGAGGACCTGAAATGAAACTCCTTCTTGGAACTGTTTCAATGGCCTTCATGGTAGCTTTGGAACTCTTTCCATAAGACTATCCATAGCCAAGACCCAAATACTTTGACCTTTCCTCAACCATTATTGGCTCAACAATACCTTGTGCATACTTGCCCAAGCCCTTTCCTTCATATCCCATCTTGGACATTAGCTTGGAACCTATGCCTTTGGTATGTTTTTCAAAAGAACCAATATAAACATTCTTAGAATAATTTGAAGACAAACTACAATGGTTTACCTCTTCTTCAAGTTGATACTTGACTAAGGCTTCTATGGCAACAAAGAGTTGTGTCTCCAACTCATGCATCCTTTTCAGGTTCATATTTGCTATATGAAGTTGCCTCTCCATTTCCTACAATTTGTTAGAAAGCAACTGCTTCTCTTCCTCCACAGAATTCAACTGCTCTCTAAGTATGTTGATCTTCCTTCCATCCTCATACATTCCTCTCACCATATCCATCATGGTGGCCAAGTCTTGCTTCATGTCTTCATCAAAGTCTTTTGTGAAGAAATAAGAATTTGAGGACTCACTTGTAGAAGTAGTCATTATTCCAATGAACAAAAGAACTTCAAACAAGATTAATAAAGAGCTTATTCAACAACCTTTTGCAACAAACCTCTTGTGCTTCAAGGATTGCCTTGAGGTCCTTTGGGGTAGAAGAATGCCTTTAGCCCTTCTTCCTTCTTTTCCTTCCTGGACTGAGCTATCAATCACTTTCCCTTCACCTCTGCAAACTCAAACAATAGTCAGTCTGCAAACAAGCATACAATCAACCTCTAGCTGTTTAAACACCTTTTAGACAACAATATTTTCTCTGTCAATCAAGCATTTTGATATAACCTTCTTTGAAGGTGGGGTTAATCAAACTCAGGCTCTGATACCACTTGATCTAAAAATTGGGTGCTAAAGGCTTCTTGCCAAGCTTACAAGAACCTCTCCCACTTCCAAAGCTTAAATATTCCCAAGATATTATGATTAACCAATGCGGAATTAATAATGTGCTTGAAAATAAGGTGTATGATGGTATTTATTTTTGATTGTTTATGTGCTTTAAAATTCTGTTGTTTATGCTGATATGACATGCATATAACAGTAAAACAATGTAGCAAATAACAAACGCATAAGACAACAATTTAATTAGGAGTTCGCCCAAAACTCTTGGGCTACGTCTCCGTGAGCTCTAGTCAACTCGACTAGTCTCTCTAGGATTATGGCAATAGTCCTTTTACAAGCTCCTCGCTCAACTCCATTGGTTTACACAGAACACAATGGGTTTAGACACCATCTTATCCCTGGCTTTGAAGCTCTCGGCTTTCTGGCTTTGGCTCTGGCTCATGGCTCTTGGCTCTCGGCTTTGGCTTCTTTGAGCTCTCTCTCGGCCTTTGCGTGCATCAGTGGTTCACTAGACCTCCCAACGACCTTTAGCAACCTTCCAGCGACATTTTGCAGCTTTGCTGCCTGTCAATCATGCTCTCTGGTTCACTTGACCTCCAAGTGACTCCAAAAACTCTCTCAGCTCTTTGTGTTGCCTGCTTTTGCAAGCTTATTCCCTCAATCGTGCTCTTTGGCTCCTTTGAGGTACTTTTCCGGCTTTTCAGCTTCCCCCAGTTGTTTCTCTGCGTATAATCATCCCTCTGTAGCCCTGCGGCTTCTCTACGCGTTGTCTATTCGACTGGCCATCTGGCTCTGCGGCTTCAAACGCATCATTGTCTGCCAAAAATGCCCGCTTGCAGCGTGGCATGATGATTAGGGGCCGTTACAGGGGATTCGGGGCCTTTTTCTAGGCAAAAACCCAAAAATGGGACAAAATCCCAATACACAACATTTTACGAGAAATACACAGGAAAACACTATCAGGCATGAAATCTGGACTTGAAATTCCATTAAATCGCCCTTATAAACCCATAGGGTCCACCATTTTATCGTAATTCTCTATTGCATGGCGAAGTGATAAAAAATCCCAATACACAGGAAATATAAAGAAATCCTGTGTTTCTGGACTTCAAATTTTATGCAATCGGGTCCATAATCCCATTGAGTCTAGCCCTTATTGCTTATCACAATCACAAATCGTATAGGCCTGCTATTGGGGATCGCCAATCGCCAATTTAATCTGGACCGTTGATTTGATCTTCGATCGGATGGTCCAGATCACATTGCATATTGCTATCGCATCGGCCCTGTGTGTCGGGGATCGCCGATCTCCTGGCCGCCGATTTAATCCTGGCCGTTGATCTCATTTCCAATCTGACCGCTGAGATCGCACGCTGTTCAGCATATCGCATTATCGCATATCGCATTTCTAACGAACCAGAGTTTTTGTCTATTGACTACACCGATCGCCGACATCGATCCGCCAACGCCGATATCGGTGATCGCAATGTCACATCAGCTCGGGGTCCCTTCCTTATGTTATTTACATATGTCTGCCTCGACCCGATACGTCGGGGATCGAAAATTGGGGTCTCTTCCGCCTCCGCTTAAGTTCACCTCTTGGACCATCTCCGATGCAATTTCCCTTTATAAGGGTTTTTTGCCAGTTTTTGTTGTTGAAGATTTTGCCTCTTTTTCAAAGGATAAAGGGCATCTTCTTTTTGGGATAACTTTTGCATTCGAAGTTTATTTTAGCCCATTCAAGTTGCAGTAGATTCAAAATGAAAAAGTCTACACAATGGGACTATTTCCAGGAGCATCCTTGGAATTTCATTTTCCTTTGTGAGGAACACCTAGACTTAGAAGTCTATCCAAAAGCCATTTTGGATCAATAATGGCCTGCAACATTGTCTTAGTGAGGATTAATCTCCCTGCAAAATTCAATGCACACAATGCCCAATTGTCTACTTTATTTGTGAGTTTTAGAAGAAGATCCTACTAGCAAGAAACTATTTTTAGATTGAAGACTGAAGGTACCGCTAGATTCTTGGAAGGAAGAGAGGCCCTCTGAAATTCCAACACTTGGGTCAAATGACATTGTATCTACTCTTTGACATTAGAAAAGAATATACTAGTCTTCTCATTATGTATGAGGGTGATTGAGGCTTCCATAAAACTTGATAGCATGGAACAGACCTCTTTGACTTCTCTAAGAGTACTTCGACCTAACAAACAGACATCATTAACAAATTTCTGGTGAGTCATGGGTAGATCATCACCAAAAATGCATAGACCTTTGGGAGTTCCTCTAAAAAAGGAGTTTGAGAAAGAATGCACAAGCCCTTCCATAGTCAGAATAAATAAAAAAGGAGACAAAAGGTGACCCTTCCTAAGACCATGCGATGAGTTAAAGGTGCCAAAATGGGAGCCATTAGTCAAAATGGAGAAGAAAGGTGTAGAAACAAGAGAGTGCACCAAGGAAATCCAGTGCTAAGAGAAACCAAAAGCGTCAAGGACCTGCGGCAAATAATCCCAACTAATTTGGTCATAAGCCTTAGGCAAATCGAGTTTAATCATCATACCTAGTTTCTTTGAACTCTTCAAATAGTTGATTAACTCATGGATTGCAATTGTACCATTTGAAATTTATCTACCTTCCACAAAACCTCTTTGTTTCAGAGATATGAGCTCCTTCAAAAGAGGTTTCAAACGATTTACAATATTAGTAGATATGACCTTATAAATAATATTTCATAAAGAAATGGGTCAAAATCCACTAGGTTCCTCATATTTTCCTACCTTAGGGATTAGAGAGATAAAGGTTGCATTGAGATCGCTCCATATTGCCTGCAATTTTCTAGATTCCTACACCACTTCATGGATCTCCCTACTTAAAAACCTCCAACATGCCTTAAAAAAATTTGAAGTGTATTCATTTGACCCTAGAGCCTTATTCTGAGGCATGTCCATAGTCACATCCTCCACTTCTTGAAAATAAATCGGTCTCATCAGAGCAAAGTTTTTCTCCTTGCTCATAAGTTTAGGAATAGAGTCTAGATTTTTTTTTTTTAAATTAGTCGTTGATTAAGAAAAGGCTTTGTAAGTAATTTTTTGTTAAAAGCAAGAAATTCTTCTTCAATATACTTGTGTTCAAGTTTACACAAACTATCCCTACCAGTTATTGAAAAAATCCGATTGAAACACCAACATTAAACCATAAATTTATGGACAAACTTGGACTTATTCTCTCCCTCCTTCAACCACTGCACTCTAGATTTCTTTCGCCAAAGTGTTTTGTCCTATTGCCTTTGTAATTCTAATTTGTTTAACATAATCCCATCGTCCAACACTAACTCTGAAGTAAGACCTTCAAGAATCATGCATTGTTGTATTTGTTGCATCTGGCATTCCAATTTTTGCTTCTCCACAAAAATGTTACCAAAATCTTCCTTCTTCCATAATATAATATTTTCTTTTAATTCCTTTAGTTTCAATTGGAATGTGTGCATTTTGTTTTTACCTCAAACGTTGATTTCCTCCCACTAGACTTTCACCTTCTCTACAAAATTTGGTGTCTGAAGCAAAAAAAAATCAAAATGGAAGGGCCTATTATGAGGAGATTTCTTAAGGTTTATCTCCACATGTATAGGTCAATGCTTTGATCCAAGATAAGGAAGAATGGCCACTTCAATGTAGATGCCTTTATCCATAACTACTTTTGAAACTAAAAATTGATCCAAATGATGTTTTCCCTCTCTTCTATTATTCCAAGTGAAAATGTCGTTAATAGTGGGTAAATCCACCAACTGCACCTAAAATTTGCTAAAAGAAACCAGTTCAGGGTCCAACTTGCAAACCCTCACTTATTTTCATCCAAAACTCGAATGCAAACAAAATCTCCTCTTAAGATTGAGATAGATTCCAAGATTTAATTATTGTGCACCTTGATATTCTCCAAAAAAACCAATTCTTCTCCTACAATTGAAGGACCATACATCATAATGAGGCTTACAACTTCTTTGGAACCAATATATCAAAATATACCAGTCAAAATTCATGGACTAGCTAACCAGTCTAGAAAAATAACTTCCAACGTATTTTACAAAATTTCCAGTCCACTTGCGTTGCCTTGGGCGTCAAGTGCCAAAAGTTTGTAATCCCTCCAACATTAAACACTTATTTCACATGATTTTTTCATTGAAATATTAGTTTCTTGCAAATTTATCATTTTAGGATTTCCAGCCTTCATCCTATCCTGCAAATAACATGGCTTCCCCTTACTATTTAAACCTTTAATGTTCCAAGTTATGATTTTCATTGTGATACTCTTTGAGAAGGATAAAAAAACTTTGAAATCATTGTAGTTTGTCCTGAATTTATTAGCTTATCCTTGGTATTTTGAAGTAGTTCACGCGTCGACTTTTTGCCTTTTCACTTTGTATCCTTAACAAGCAACTATTTACCTTTCTCCTTTGATGCTTGCCTTGCTTGGATCTCATTACCCCCTTCTGCAATTTGTCGATGCTTATTCTTCCAATCAAGATATGCCTTTGGATAACACTCCTTTTTCTCATTGGATAATTCCACCAAATCTTCCATAGCATAATCATTTAGAATATTAGCTAAATTCTTTTCAAAATTTACCTTATATGTTATAATTTCTTCAATACCAGGAAGATTGAAGAAAAAATCAGTCGTCATTTCCTCAGAGTCTGTGTATGGTAACTTTATCTTTTGCGCATGTGTCTCACTTGCAAGTGTTGTAGCTATTTCTAGCATTTGTACATCATCTGGTAAGGCTTCTCGGTCCTCCATATCTTTTAGAACTGCAAAAGTATTTTTATCCTCCATTGGTTTCATAGGTTGAGCACCTCTGCCTTGATTAGACCGTATTCTAGAGGAAACCTTTGTAAAACCCTCATTTAAATCCAAACCCAAACCATGTTGTTCTTTCTTACGAGCTAGACAATCTCTAAATATATGTCCATGCTCATGACAATGGTGACATGAAAAAGGAATGTGTTCATAATCTAAATATTGTGTCCAGATTTCCGCTTGGTATTCAAGGTCAATTGACTCCGACAAAGGTTTTGAAATATTCATATGCACACAAAGTCATACATAACACATAAGCCTCCCCTGCTTAGTGACCCATGATACTTTGACAAATTTACCTAATACCGTTCCTATACCCTCCAAAATTTATGGAATCCAAAAATCCATGGGGAGAGAATAAAGTCTTACCCAAACAGGCACTGCCAAAAACTCTTCCTTATCGGGATTGAAGCATTCTTCTGAGTGTCACATGTATAGTCTTGCATTATTAAAAAAATAGGGACCGCCCTCAAAAGCCCTATTTTTATACTTAAGGTTGGAGAAGATCACCGTGAAAACCTCTTTGCTCTTAACGTCAAGTCTATTTCTCCTTTAGGTTGCCATTTCTGTTGAATCCACCGCTCAAGCTCTTTTTCTGTAGGCCATCCTCCAACAAACTTGCAAATGGAGGCATGGTCCTTTATATGTTGGTGATGAGATTCCAAACAGAGTGGGGGAATTATGAACTTATGGTTTCCAACCACCTTTGCTATACATTTACTTCACAACTCAACTTGCCACTATATGCCCATAATTGAGAAGTTGTTTTCTATACCAGTACCTCCAGGTATATTCGTACGATCAAAATTCTTCTTTAAATTTCATGTCATATCGTTCTTGAAGGAGGGGCGACCAACCCCCCCATTGGGGCACTCATCGCTAATCCTTAAGACCTTGCAAAGTGTTAAATTGACCTAAAATCCTTACGAAATCAAGCGGAATCGCGAAAACTCTTTAGAAAATTATTGATGAAACCCTTGACCCAACATCGACTACCATCCCTCACATACCTTTTCTGAGCCAAAGCTTTAAATTTGATCTTAATTTTTTATTTATACAATACCACTTCTAATTATACCATTTATTTATATATTTTATAACAATTTATAATAAATTTATAATATTTATTAAAATATAAAAATTAAGCATAGGAAAGAAACATATGTAAATTAAAAAAATTAAATTAAATTATCATTTATTATTTTAAATATGTATGTCTTGTGGACACGAAAGATATGAAAGGGTTTTATGTTATCCCATGTTTTTGTGGAACTCCCTTAATTGGTGAGACGCTCAATAAATCAAAGGATTCATGAGCACACAACCAACATCAAACATAGGACCCCCTCTCGAGCTCTCAAAGAACATGCATAAAAGACTAAACATCACATCACATTGAAGAGGCCCATGTCATTGTTAGGATTAATCATTTCCATCACCACAAGTTTAGGGAAGCCATAGAAATCGAAATAGGCCTAGTAATCTAAACAAAGACGATGGCTAAAAAATTAACAATTGCAAGTTCTTAGCCCTGTCTTCTTAATAATTTACTAATTTATTCTCTCTCTCTCTCTCTTTATATATATATATATTATATATATATTATATATATATATATATATATTATATATATATATTATAGTAACCTTGTTAGGACTACATCTTCAACATGTCTAATATATCACCCCGTTAGGCAGGAATCGAACTAGTGACTTCACGTCAAGGAGTGCCTTAAAAATAACACCCAATCACCTTCTATCCAAGGCCCCGTGGACTCTCTCTCTATATATACACTAAATTGCTATTTATTTCTTATTTTATTTTTCTATTTATAAGTTCATTTTATTTTTCATTTTTAATTTACTTTTCTTATTGGTTGATTTATTCATTATTATTATTATTTTTATCTAATGATTAAAAATGGTTTATTATTTTTATTGTTGATTTAATAATTTTAGTTTGACTTAATTTGATATTATAGAGTTAAATAAATAATAAATAAAATAAAAATGGTTTTACTTTAAAAATTAGATTTAACATTTGAAATATTTTATTAATAAATAATAAAGGAGAACCCCAAGCATGTACACAATTATCAGTGAAATACGAGTAATACCCAGATCAATACCACCACCATCAACCAATACCAGGTTACCAATCTAAATCAACAATTAAAATAACACCAAACCACAATAAAATATAGATTCACCAAAACATTCATCAAATGTTTGTAGGCACCAAGGAAACACCCAAATAATCTACGGAGTCACAAACCAATATAGAGGTTTCCAAGATCGCAACTCCACGCAAAAAGTGTTGAGATTTTCTGTTTTGCATAAGATAGGCAAAATATCAGTTGATGACAACAATAGGAATCAGTTCCTAGATTAGCTCCAGTTTGTTGGGAGGGAGTTAATGCATCCTAAATTTGAGTTGAGAGGATTTATGAGGCAGTTAGATCCTCTTTGCTATATAACAGGCAACCATTCGGATTGTTTGCTATGAGGGTGAGAGTTTTGTGAGGATTTAATTTTGTAATCTCCTGATTCATTAATAAAATTGCCGATGCCTATGTTGTGTGGACGTAGCCCATATTGGTTGGGTGAACCATGTTAAATTCCTCTGTGTTTATGTGCATGATTTACTTGCTGTTTATATGTTTGAATCTGTTGTGCATCTGATCTCCAACAAGTGGTATCAGAGCAGTTGGAGGCGTGGCGCAACTGATGAGCGTGCTAAAGGTGGAGCGCAAAAGCGTGGAGCTGTGTGGCGATAGAGTTGTAGCTTGCTCCCATGAATGTTTGAGCTGAGAAACTAAAATCAGCGTGGGCGTTTGTCTGTGGACTCTCAGAGGCGCGAGGCATTATTGAGATCCCCTGTTTGGTGTTTCAAACTCTGCGATCTACC
Organism: Pinus taeda; assembly: GCA_000404065.3. Lineage (NCBI taxonomy): Eukaryota > Viridiplantae > Streptophyta > Pinopsida > Pinales > Pinaceae > Pinus > Pinus taeda. The sequence goes on along the minus strand of APFE031735945.1, from coordinate 756 downwards.
ATCGGATACTTCTCTGCCTGAAACAACGACTGTAAAGTGTCAGATATCAGTGTAAAGGCCGCGGAAGCATGGATACCAGTTTAGAGAGCTTCATTTTTTGGGAAGCTTGCGGAAGCGTGGATTCTTTATTGGTGTATTACCTGATTGCTGGAGCCGTCCATTGGTTGGTGTACACAAATCACATATTCAGAAATTTTAGTAGATGTTGAACGATGCCACATTTTCATAGCAATTGAACGCGTGCCCATTTTTTTAATACGTAGTGTTGGTAAACCTGCACTAATTTTTTTTTGGTTTGGAGTGTTGTTTCCAATAGCGCGTAATCGTTGGTTAAACAATAGCTCAAAATAAAGGCGCATTGTTCCCGTGCATATTGATATTCAGTTTTTTGTATTATAACTCAGCTCTTTTTTAAAGGCAAAGACAAAAAGGCGTAGGCAGTTTGTTTTGCTAATTGCTGATATTGAAACATTGGTTTGTGGAGATTATTGTTTTTGATTGATACAAATGGCGAAAACTCAAAACACCCGGTTTGAAATTGAGAAATTTAATGGCAAGAATAATTTCGAGATCTGGAAGGTGAAAATGAATGACCTGCTTGTCCAACAAGGCGTGGTAAAGGCATTAATGGGTAAATCCAAACAACCTTACAACATCACAGACGATGAGTGGGATGAGATGGATGAAAGAGCAGTAAGTGCTATTCGATTATGCCTGGCGGACGATGTCCTGTTTAATATCGTGTCGGAGGTAACA
>APFE031735944.1:128910-242919 GCA_000404065.3 Pinus taeda | reverse complement strand
TGCATTGAAACTGTAATCTACGCACTCATTCCAGCACCATATTTATGCGCCGAGATCGTGTCTAATCACCTCCAAAGCTACAAGTAGGTGTTCTTTGACTGATTCAATCAATTTGAATATTGTTTATAGTGTTTTTGAAGGGAGGAGGTGATGTGTTGGGTATAAGAAACCAAATGAAACCCTAGGCCCCTATCAAAATATTTTTAAAGGGTATTAAAGGACATATGGGTAATTGGTGAAGGTTTTTCTGCCTTTCCATGGTGAAATATAGCTCCATGCCCATTTGAAAGCTTTAAGCCAACAACACTTCATACCTTTGTCCATTTGTCAAACTGTCTTTGTGACCGTTTTATGCCCAAATACACCAAACAAAATGTCCATTATGGCATAACTCTTATGATGTTTCAGTTGGTTTTTTGAGTATGTATTGAAATTGGGATTTCACCACACCTACAACATACATATTGTAGTCCTCCTATTGCAGTTATTGTGTTTTCGAAGTCATGTCAGATACAGAGTCAGTGTATGAGCAGGAAAATGACAGTGATTCCACAACAGAGGGGAATGTGCCACAAAGGCCTTGCAAAGGTGGCAAAGGTGGTAAACATCTTAGAGAAGATCCCACTTCTATGGTACAATTGCAGGCTTGCCCACTTGCCATGGATTTTTTTCGCCATCAGTCATGCTATCATTTTTGTGAGCTAATTTCACAATTTCAGCATCATCGTGAATTAGCTCGCTTGTTTGTTCTCCATTTACATGATGGCCATGTAAACCTCACTGGATTTAATTTCATTTTGTCACCAAAGACTATTGTAGAGGCCACTAGGATTCCAAATACCGGGGAGCAATGGAATAAGCGTCAACAACTAGAAAAATCATATTATGAGCCATATATTAAACCAGGGTATATGAGGCACTTGAGCAGAGCTTTTCCTTTCCACTACCTGAATGATCGGTTTGCACCTTTGATAAATCTCATCATTCGGTATTTCAGTTGTGAGGGCAGATTCTCGCGTCTTTATGCATGCCATGTCCGTTTGTTGATTCATTTTACAAGGGTGCGTCTGATGAACATTCCATACTTTATGTTTCGCAACATAGAGAGGATGGTGCCTTTAGTGCAAAGGAAGAGCCCAACACATCAGCATAGGAGCATATATAATTATGCATTGATCAAGATCGTGGTGATTCATCAGTTGGCACAGCAGGGCATTACCTAGGAGGATTTTATTTCTCGTGACTTCTTCACAGAGCCTCAACCACCTCCTGAGATAGTTCATGATGAGGGAGTGACTTCACAACAGTTTGACATTCGTAAGACCGAGCATGTCAATGCTCCAGTGTATATGACATATCAGCGAGGCCACAGGGCCTTATTTGCATCTGAACAACGAGTACTATCTCCACCCAGGGTGGAAGGGGTCTCGTTGACTTCATCAGCACTGCGAGTATTATATCCACATCATGTGGAAGGGGTCTCGCCTTCTTCTTCAATATAGGTGCAGATCCAAGACAGGGGCAAGAGGCCCATGTTTGATGAGGATCCTTCAGGAGGCCAGGACACGGATATCATTGATGTTGATGCTAGCTCTCCTAGCTCGGAGGTAAAGGAGATCATCCGACAGCAGAGGGCTGAGAATGAGTCACTGCAAAATAAATTGCAGATGGCTAAGTGGGTGATCAACTACTTGGAGTAGTGCAACAAATAGTTGGAAGATGAGCATACACTTTATGAGCTGCGGAAAATCCGGGAAGACCGAGAATTGGCCCGAAAGAGACCCGGTGATTTGACACCTATTGATCGAGAATAAATGCTCATCCAGGTGGACACTCATTTGGAGAAGTTGTTGGTGAAGGAAAACAGAGAGAAGGACATGCTTCGTCATATGAAAACTCACTATTGGGCTTGCATGCATGTTTGCAAAGCGAAAATGAAGATCCTTAAGAGGCGTTTGAGTAAAGCGCTAAAACAACGAAAAAGGCCTGATTCACTTCAAATTTTGGCTGAGGCTTTGTTGGCTGGGCATGATACATGATGGAGGGTCTTCACTCCGAATTTGGGCAAATTCGGAGAAAATTTTGTCGTTTTGAAATTTTTGGCTTGCAAAACAGGTATTTTGGCTCAATGCGTAGCGTGCTACCCATAATATTGGGAGGTCCAAATCACAAATGGCTTGTAGTTTTGGATTTTTCATGATGAATTATACATGCTCAGCTATTGCCAAAGCATTTCATCAAGTTCTGGGTGACCAAAAGGCTCAAAAACATCATGAAAATCACCTTTCTGCCACCTTTTCCAACAGCAAGAAGTACCTCTGGGAGAATACCGTTTTGAGGGGGCAAATGAGCTTCAAATTGACAATTTCCACTTGGGTTGGAAAGTAGATATCCAGGGCTTTCCAACGAGATATCATGAGCGCAATTTGGATGTCAGGAAGTGCCCCAAAAATAGGCTCAAATGTGCACTACGCAGAGGGATCAGGGGCGCTACGCATACAATTTTTGGTCCAGTTTTCATTCTTCAGCTCAGGAAATGAAGCCAGTTTGACCATTTTTGACTTGTGATGTGATTTTTCATCCCTATTGATGTAATTGATGAAACATTATGTTATTTTGGACTCAGTTTTACCTATTCTAGATGATTCATTCACAAAATAGCAAAAATTTAATGAATGGATGGGTTTCCTAACTTATAGAGGCAAGTTGTTTTGGCTGCCTAGATTGTAGTGCTTTGTTTAGAATTGGTTGAAACAGCTCCTAGGATGATGAGCTCGACCCCTAGAGGCAAGGGAATGTGTTGGCTTGCCTATTAATTATGTATTTTCTTAGTCATTTTTTCAGGGTTGACTCGTGGGAATAGCGTTGACACTTCATCATGTACATATCTTATCTTGCATTTTTGGCAAAAGGAAAGACCAAGGTTTTTGCAGCCTATTTGGGATTCATGTGGCTTTATGTGTTGATGGTGTGCTTCTTTCAGTATTTTTAAGTTGTTTATGTGCATCGATTTCCTTCTCTTATCTTCTGCAATTGAACAAATGAAGTGTTAAGGTAGAATCCATAATTTGCTATGCTCTACCTTTAAGTTTGTTTGATTTTCCATGTTTTCATCTGTTTAGGGAGAATCCTTGAATGTTTCTTGCTCTCCTTAACCTCTCACCAGTCAAATCTATTCATTCAATCACTTTAAAGGCATCAAAACAATCGCATATCTTGCCCCAAGTAGACCTCTGCAAAAACTGTGTCTCATCCCCGCACCCAAAATTGCCTTTCCCTTGAATTCAACAAAGCCTTAAAAAATCAATTTCAAAGTCCTTGTACTTCATACCTAGCCTAAAATTAGTCATCAATTTAGTCATCTTGAGCCTCATTGAGTACCTTTTGTCGAGATTGAATCGGAGAGAGCCCTCTCCTGTCCTCGTAGGGCTAGCTACGAGGCTGAGCGTGGTTTGATGTAGCCTTGAGTTTTACCTTATTTCAGCCTAAGGTAGATTTGAGCGCTAACACATGGGAGGAGACCGTCTGATTACCAGTGAATGATGTAGGCCGTGAACAGACGTGAGAGAAATCATCGATAATGATAATGGTCCTCAAGGTATAGAAATCATTTTGCATGGTGTGAATGGATGTTTTGATGTCGAACACCGTACAAAGTATTTCGATCGTAGGCCAGTGATGTCAGCCTATCACCAGAAGCAATAAACTTGCCATTGATGTATGAAAGCCTCAAGGTATTGGAAGGGTGTTTCTAAGTCAACTTCTTGGATAAGGTGTTGATGTCGACAAGAAGAAACTCATCATAGGAGGGCCTTCATGTATCCCACATCAATGACACAAAATGAGTGTAATGATTTTGGAGATAGAATTTGACTAGTGAATGGTGGTCATGAAAATGAAGGTTTATGGTATTGCAAAGGATGAATTTTAACTAAATGACTTCTCTTGAAAATGTCTACGACACTGAAATGAATTGGTAGCATTGAACCAAAACAAAGTGATGGATGATATGATTGAGAAATGGTATGATAATTATTAAGCTGATAACCAAAACCAAATAGTAATGGAGATGAAGTGAAAGTGTCATGTTCAAGAGAAACCTGCTACCAAAAGTGGTTTACCACTTTTTCCATTTTCCCTAGTCATTACTGACTAGTACCTCTTTATTTTTATCAATATTGAGGAGGATAACATATGCTTATTGTATAATTCCACCCTTTAGGTGAATCCATCCCTATGTGATGTTTAACGAGCCTAGCAAAGGTGAAACTTGGCCTTGTCATGATCAACAAGTCTGTTGCTATTTGATGCTTTAACGGGTTTAATGACAAAGATAACTCTATCCTTTTTATTTTTAGAGAGTTTGGAAAGGGACAAAAAGGAAACTCCATATGTTATTTTTCATAGATTTGTCTCTCAAGTCTGAAAAAGCATAAAACAATACGAGAGAGAACCTATTGACCATGTTCGATCAACGTATTCATTTTTCATAAATAATCTATCTTAGCCCAAAAAAGGTTAAAGTTATACTAAGTAGATGTCATTTCCAATCCAGTAACGAGCTGAAAAGGGCAAGTGCTCGACAATGTTTTCATATTCAGAGAGTCTGAGAAGAGCTTAAAGAGGACTCCACTTTGACGAACGAGTGGTGTCTAGGATAGCAACTCGTTCTGATGATATTGGAACTTCTCAAAACAAGTTGATTTCTATGAATAGGATGGTTAATAACACCACTCATTGAAACTATTCCTCAAAAGGGTAAAACAACTAAGTGAAAGTATATGATTAGCCAAGCAGATAGTGACAATGGAAGGAGAAAAACCAAGGCTCATCTGATGGAAGAGACTGGTAGAATGGAAATCACGAGGGTTAAAATGGGTATTGGTTCATTTTTACACAAGCTTGAACCATATGGAACTATGCTTGGATTTAGTTTCATGTTTACACAAGCTTGAAACGAAAAACTATGCTTGAATTCAGTTTCATTTTTACACAAGCTTGAACCTTGAAAAAAACTATGCTTGAGATTGGTCTACATGCCCCTAGCATGATGACTCGATTCTGGGTGCATGACCCCCAAGCTTCATTGCATTCACCTAAGTAGACTACTTGTGGTTGTCAGGTGGATGGAATGAAGGTGCATTTACAAGATCAAATGAAACACTCAATTGGGATTTTATGAGATCTAATCAAAACTAGAATTGGAACTTTGCTCCAAGGGACCTTGTTTCATTTTTTAATGAGATTGACGTAAGGCAAGGAACTTTGCTAAGATTCCTTGTTTCATTTTTTAACAAGCTTGACACAAGAAAAGGAAGTATGTTCTGGAACCTGTTTCATTTTTTTAATGAGGTTGACACAGTAAAATAATTATCCTCATAGACCCTTGTTTCATTTTTTAATGAGATTGACACAAGATAAGGAACTATTCTCATACCCTTTGTTTCATTTTTTTACAAGGTTGACACAAGAACAGGAACTATCCTCATATCCTTGGTTTATTTTTGGACGAGGTTGACACAAGACAAGGAACTATCCTCATATTCCTTGTTTCATTTTTTAACAAGCTTGACACAAGACAAGGAGCTATGCTCATACTCCTTATTTCATTTTTTAATGAGGTTGACACAAGACAATGAACTATCCTCATATTCCTTGTTTCATTTTTTTACGAGTTTGACACAAGAAAATGTACTATGCTCTGATTCTTTGATCACGACCCATAAGAGGTCATGACTTCCCAGAGGTTCTCATCAAATGTGAGAACAATGCTCTGGAAGGAGAGATCTGGTTCCAATTCCCCCAGTACATAATGTACAACATCACAAAATTGATCTTCTGTTGATGTAGGCATGGAACAGGTTTCCACATTATTAACCTGTGGCGGGGAAGATACCATTGTTACAAAAGGACCATTTAGAGAAGATGGTTGACTGGAAGCCATGTTTGGACCAAGAAATGAAAGCTGGTCAACGGTGACAATTATGCCTTCATGCGAGAAACACATCACTTGAAAGAGTGTTGAAACAATAGCTCCCATGTCATAAACATAGTCATGCCCAAGAAGTAAATTTTAATCTAAAGGTCTTGGGACTACCATCACATTCAAATAAATTATTTTTCCTCCCAAAGTAATAGGTAACTGAGGAAGGATCCCTAATGGTTGATTGGTTCCTCTGCTAAAATCCAACAGATTCTAGGTAACAGGCACAAGCGGCAATGAACCGATCGCTTGCCAAGCAGTTGAGGAAAGGATACTCAGAGACGCACCTTCATCTATAATAGTTCTAGATACAATCATATTACAAACCTGTACTATGATCTAGAAAGGCACATAAGAAGGAAGATGAAATTCTACCAATCGATTCCAATCAAAGGAAGTGACCAAACTACTTGGAGGGGGTACTGTAAGAAGAGGAGAATTATCCCTTTGAGTTACTAGAATGGGAGGATTTTCCTCTTGTCTTGATGTAACACAAGGGTTGCCTCCAAGCTCATTGGAATCTAAAGAAATAAAAAGAACCCGAGTGGTATCATACTTACTCTCTACGGGAAAGGTATGATTAACTGAAGGTGAAATCAGGTCAACTGTTTCCTTGACCTGTTGATTTGGGTCAGGTATAGACTCATAGGATTCACTTTCAGATAGAGTGGGTTTGATCGACGGTTGATTTTGGTCAGTCAATTCATAAATTAGTGAAGGATTAAGTGTTATGAAACCAACTCACAAAAAGATAGAAATCATAGATCAACGCCTTAGAAACCATCCTCTTCAAGGGGGAAATCTTATTTAGATTACACAAATGAAAAATTATTGGATGATACAAATTACAAGACATCCTTTCTACATATAGGAGTCTAAAGGGTCATAATATAATCAGAGTCGAGATAACAATAATAATGCGAGGAAAAAATAATAACAATAGTGGGCTTCTATGGGGCATAATAATAACAATATGGGGACTACATGGGCACAACAATATAATAAGGGGGTTGTACTACTAACAATCAAGGGTTACACTAGTAGTGTAGGGACCTAACATGCCCTTCTCCTTCAAAAAGTGTTGTCCTCAACGCTTGAGTAGTTCTTGACGCTTCTGTATAAAATTCTTGTCCTCCCACATGGAATCTTCAGGGGGTAAGTTATTCCACTTGATGAGATACTCTGAAATTGATCGATTTCGTAGTTGTCAGTTTCTTATTTATGTGACTGCTCAAGGATCCAATATGATTTTTCCTTCCTCGTCAAGTTCTGGAAATATTGTTTGAACTGGGATATTATGCAACTTTTGAATGAGTGACCACACTTCTTCATCCTTCTTCCATTCATCCCTTTCTTCATTTATCCAATATGGTTGGATAATAGAAATAGCACAAAACAATGCTTCCACATCCTCATCCTTTCTTGAGAGTTCTTCTGAAACAACATTTTACTTCACTTTTTTGTAGATGATTTTAAAGACATAACCCAACATATTTGTGACCCATTTTTTCTGTTCTTCTAAAGATAATCTTTGTCCTAAAAAGTATCTAAGAACATCATGATCCATTTTTACCTTGGACTGTCTTCCCATTAGGTAAGGTACCCATTTATTAAGTGCATGTATTATTGCCAACATTTCCTTCTCATAAATAGCTTTCTTGAGATGTAGCCATAAAAATACCCAATCACCTACATCAAAACTTCTTTCGCTGCAATGTTGATCTGCCTGTTGTTTCATTCAATTCTGCACCAAAGTGGCGTTATCCTTTAAAAGTTGGAGAACTTGTTGTTGATGCAAGATGTGATATTTCACTACTTGAATCTTTTTCTTCTTGATATGTCCTTCTATCTTGAGAGTTTGACGAGTGGTAATTTCTTCCAATGCATTACAAGATATGGTTGGATTCATTTCTTGATGCTCAATGTGATCTTTCACTTCTTGAACATTTTTCTTCTTGATATGCCTTATTTTGATAGTTTGAGGAGTGGTAATTCTGGCCAATGGTTTACAATATATGGTCGGATTCATTTCTTCTTTCTAGATGTGATCTTTCAGTTCTTGAACCTTTTTCTTCTTGATATGTACTTCTATATTGAGTGTTTGAGGAGTGGTAATTCTTGCCAATGATTTACAAGATATGGTCGGATTCATTTATTCTTTCTCTAGGGTTGGTTCCTAGTGTATATCCTCTTCTTTTGATGTTTCTTGATCCTTTTCTTCCTCCTCTTCACAATCAATGTAAAATAATTTCTTCTCAACACACTTATGACCTTTAATGTATTTGTTATCAAAATTGTAACAAATTCCTTTTGCTCTTTTTTCTTCCACTTTTTGTGGTGTCAACCTTGTAGGTTGTGGATGGCTTGGAGAAAAAAAACTTCCATATTTATGGTTGTGAGAGATAGAATTCCTTGTTGTCGTAATTTTGCTTTCCACATTTCTTGCCAACCCGAATTCCTTCTCCAATGAATCAAGTGCCCAAAGACGAACCTGATGTTGAATGTTATCGTCTAAAGTCCTTATGGAGTCATCAATTCTCGCTTCTCTGAAATATCATTTTCCCTTATATTCAATCTTTTAAATTCTTCAACGTGCTCTCCATTGAACACTTTTGTTTGAGATTTATCAATTGGCTAAAGAAGGTGTTTCTCTTTGTATCCTCATAATGTGCTATGATTTCCTTTGTGAAAATTGACCATGTAACAAGTGGTTTACGAGAAAAAATCCCTTTATACCATAAAAATTGATCCGGTTCTAAATATGAAGATGCAGTACATACCTTTTGTAGCAGTTGCACCTCATGTAGATCAAAATATTCCTCCATCTGTAGTATCCAATTTACTGGATCCTTGCCATCAAACTTCCTCATATCACCTTTTCTTGATTTTAGGAACTCGATCTTGAAATGACTGTAACCCTGTAATTTTAGATCTTCCACTTCTAAAAGCGCAACCTACAGTAGCCCTTTACATCCTCTTCCGATTCCACCAGTTTGATCGAAATTGGATTCTGCATGGAAGAGTTATGTCAAAGCTCCCACGATGACTTGATTATAGATTGCTTTAGTAGATCATGGTTGTACGAATTTCCATGTGTCACTATTACAACCTTAGGATCTGAAACTGATAAAAAAAAACCTACATTCTGATCTCTTTCTAAAACCGCTTATGAAATTTCAATTTGATGTTCAAAGAGAAACTTATGTCTATTTTCCCAAGGTCACCTATTTAGGATGTAATTTGGGAGCCTACAAAAACCCTAAATTCCTTGGATTGTATCTCTGCAAATATAGAGAACCAAGATCTCAAATTTGGGACCGAGCTTCAACCAAATTGCGGCTCAAATTTGTTTTAATTTCAAAGTCTAAAACTTCATGGAAAAATAAGTATAGCGAAAATTCTACGATGACCCATTTGAGATGGAATTCTAGAGTTTTCAAAAACCCTAATTTCCTTAGATCATATGTCCGAAAATATAGCGAGAGAAGATCTGAAATTTTAACTCAAGGTACATAATGCTTTCGTGTCAAATGGGTTTTTGTTTTAGCTTCTGAAACATCATAGTGAAAAAGTTATAGTGAAGCTTCCACGATGACCTGTTTGGAGCAGTGAAACCCTAGAATCCAAAGCTCTGATACCAAATGTTATGAAACTAGCTCACAAAATGATAGAAAAGATAGATCAACGCCTTAGAAACCAGCCTCTTTGAGGGGGAACCTCCTTTAGATTACACGAATGAACAATTCTTGGATGATACAAATGACAAGACTTCCTTCAGATATATAGGAGTCTAAGGGGTCATAATATAATCAAAGTTGAGTTAACAATAATAATGTGAGGGCATACTAATAACAATAGTGGGCTTCTATGGGGCACAATAGTAACGATATGGGGACTACATGGGCACACCAATATAATAAGGGGGTTGTACTAATAACAATAAGGGGTTACACTAGTAGTATAGGGACCTAACATTAAGGGAGAGTCTCTTGTAACCAGATGGAAGTCGTTGCGGAGAAGCAGGACGGTTATCTAACACTTTTTTGGCTTCATCGAGATAGGGAAAAAGGTGAATGGGATGATTCCCTTCACATAACCAACATGGAAACTTAACTTTAGCCCTCTTTCCATGAAATTTACTTCCACTAGTTGATGGTGTGTCACCAACATGATCTTGAGAAGTTGATGACATAGGATGATGTGAACGAGAAGACCATTCTTCTAAGATTTGAGGAATAGCAAGAAAATTTCGAAGAATATGGTCTCCCATACAAAGTTTGTATGGATATCGAACTTTGTGAGGCTTGAAAAATGATTTCTAATCAGATTTTGCATTCAAAGCAAAGTTTGCTTGGTTGCCCTTCTCCTGAATTTTATTCTTCTTCTTCTTCTTCTTCTTCTTCCCTTTCTTCTTCTTCTTAGCCACCTGGTTACTAGTACCAATACTTTCACCAGGTGAAGAGGAAGAAGGGGACAAAGAAACAACCGAGGAAGAAGGCAAAGGGTCAACTTTAGGATCAACTAGAGGTTGATTTTGTCCAGTTGGAGGAATACTCGATTGTGGAGAAATCACAACATTTTCAACCAAGGAGGTTGAAAACAACGATACTGGCAAGCCAATAGTAAATCCTAGAAGGGACAATGTAGCCATATATGGAGCACCAATATTTACAAGAGGAGGAAAAGGACTAGGATTCCCATCAAAAGGAATTCCTTGATCGGTGGACTCTAGATTTGTTTCCATATGTCTCAACCTAAGACCAACTAAGGAGAAATCATGGAGGATGTTATCCGCGGTCATTTAGTTTTATTTTAATCAAAGTAACATAACAAAACAAAAGAGGGATAATCTAGGCAAAAGGTTTACCAAGCAACTATGAATTGTAGAATACCTATTAGTGAACTGAGAAGTACAGGGAGGAAATCTCCCTAAATGCTATGTTCAGTGTATCACAATGTACAAAGCCATCGACTTGGTTACATACAGATGCATAGTAACCTAGTGTTTTCCTTCCATATATACTTGAAAGTATGTGGAGGCCCAATCTGTATTAGTGATGTCTAATGCAAAACCGCATAGAGAGAGCATTCCCATATACTTTACGTATTGTAACACTGCCATATATACCAAAAGGTACGTGGATGAGCTATGATATAATCACATATATTGAATGAGGTATCACACTTGGTATGTATCGCAAACAAGTTAGTGACAGCTGCTATGTTTTACTACGTTGGAACACGTCTCTAGCCTAGAACCTCTAAATGTTTTGCATTAGGTGACAATGCTCCATTAAGTTAATTCCGCTGAATTTTAAGTTGATCTTCTTAAGAATTTTCTTTTCAAGGTTCACCACATGATTTATTTTTTCAATTTTCTAAAATGCAACTAATATGATAGGCATTCTTCTCATTCAATTGAACAATGAAAACCTTAGCTAGTAGGGATAGAGCAACCAGATTTTTGACAAAGAGCAAAGAGCACATCTAATGCAATTTCCCTAGCTATTCATTTCAAGCATTCACAAACTACAATATCAAAGATGAAATTTTTCTTTTCAATTTACTTAATGTCAAGATGAACAAAAGGAAACTAATGCACATACAATCAATCAATCTTTTTGCAATAACGAAGACTTTACGATAGTTCCTTTTCGAAAGAAATGAAGACTTTTACGACACTTTCATTTGAACAAAGATTAATTGACTATAATATAACTTTTCCAATGAAATGATAATGATAAAGAAATCATTTAAGAAAAATTAATCAATCAAGCCCAAGTAGGCTGGAATGAGGAAATACAAATTGATTTCAAAGAAACTACAATCGTTGATCTTTAAGCAAGAATAAATAGAAGGAAATTTGGAGAGAAAACCCAATCCAAAGGTGAAAAGTTTCCCTAAGGTGGATCATCACAGGTCAAAGGGATCCTAACAGCACTATAGAGCACTGTCTCTCACTCAAGGGTGCTCTGCAGAGCACTATCCCTTGGCCAAGCCTTCGTTGATTCCAAAGAGGCCACTCAAGAGCCATCTAACCTCAATTTTTTGACCAAAAAACACTTCAACAAGGCTGAAATAGAATTAATGAAAGAAAGTAAGGTCTGTTAGGGTGTCCTAGGATGTGGATAAGCTACTTGGAATGAGGATAGTTCCCTAGCAGGGTCACTAATTTGTTTTGGAGAATCTAGTATCTACAGATAAATACTAATTCCCTGGATAAGTAGCCATATGTAGAACAATAGTTTAAAGCACTTTAGCTTTTTATTATAAGTAATAGATAAGACAAAGAGGATGAGGAGACCTAATTGTACTTTTTCTTTCCTATTATCTCCTTTGTATCAGCCCCATCGCTTCTTCCTGTACTTAACATGCTTGAGAAGTACCAGTAAACATCAACAGAAGACAAAGAACCAATCAAAGAAAAATATATATTGATTACAAGTAAATGGATTCATATACATTCACACATATAAGCATCACATATCAATATAAGCATATGGGAAAAGGTGCAAATACTTTATTGAATATAAGGAAGAATTACAACCATGAAGCTTGATTCGAAGTCACTCCTCCAACTTTGGTTCCATCCACATCACATCATAAGCATGCCAATCTGGTAGCATAACAACACTTACAATACTATCAATTCTCAAACTAACATTATCTCCTTACAATCATCGAAGTCTAGCCCTTGATCACTTAGATGAGAGCTCAATTTATAGGAAGATGGAGCAGGTTTTGTCATCAATGATGGTATTGAATGGCCTTCCAAACTTATAATTTGTTCCATCGAGGAAGGGATGAGAGGATAAGATGTATCTTAACTCATTCCCCATCCATTTTCGAGCTCATAGGAGATGATAAGTATGGGAATTATCTAGAAGGCTCCAGAAGATAAGAATATTCCCCAAACCCTATGTGAATTTCGCTCAATCTCGCTGTTAGGGTCCCACCCTAACCCCCTTATTTATGTCATGGGATCACGTCATAGTCAAGAGTCAATAAAGCCGATATTAATATTTGTAAGTGGTTAACCCGCAATTAATGACGGGACCACAGTTAGTTGCAAATGGGCGGTAGTATTAAATAAAGGGTAAATGGGCGGTAGTATTACATAGACGGTATTAATAAAACCCACTGTATTGGCCCGTGGTATTCATGTATGAGTCATATATAAAGGATAGAGACTCCCTGCGAGGAGTATCGTGTCTTGTTTTTAATCGAGCTCTGCTCTATTGGAGGTTACCCCCTCGAAGAGGCCTGTGAAAATTTCTCTCTGAGTAATAAAGTCATTGCTATTCTGTGTTCTGGGTATATTTTCTTCGCATATTCTGTGTTCTGGGTATTTTTTCTTCGCATATTCTCGGTTCGATATTACTTTGCAGGTTAAGAAGCATAACAAGTGGTATCAGAGCACTTTCTAGGGCTCGGTGGGATCTCCAAATTTTAGCAATTTTTTTTTTTGGCTAGAGACGTGTTCTGGCGTCTTTAAACCACGGGATCTGTCATTAAGCGCATAAACCTGCGGATTTGGGGAGGCATGCACGCAGGAAATACAAGAGGTGGTCACGTCTGTTGGACTCCCTTGTAACCCCTGTGGGTACCCCTTCGAGTAGTAGCGCATTAGACAGAACCGCGCACGGACTGTCTTCCACGTACCCTCTGGGTATATAGGAAGCCCCATAGCTACCTTGAAGCCTCGCCATAGATAAACCTTCGGCCATCTTGTGGCTATAGTACACCGAGAACAACACTCGGAGAGATTACTCGCCCGTATGATAGGATAGTCGGGTTGTACGGCTAAGGGTACGGTCGATCCTCCTTAGTTAGAGCCCTAAAACATTGGGCCGAGTACTACTGTCAGACCCTTATGTATATTGCGATCTATAGCACCTGCCACTCCTTAAGCCCATAGTTCCCTTTCTATCGGGGGATCACACATCATCTATTCCAGATCAGCGAGTGCAGCAGCAGCAGACATCAGTCCCGCAGCTCTATCAAATCAGCAGCAGTAGTGATCCACGATCCAGATCTCTCAGATCCACCAGATCAGAGTAATTTTGAAGGGTTCCTGTGCCTGGCTATAATTTTCGCAGGAATTTTGGTGGCATTGACATTTTGAGGATTTGGCAACTGCAGTATTGATCAAGAAGGAGTAAAACTCCGTTAGGAGGTTTCCAAAAAAAAAAAAAAAAAAAAAGAGTCTGAGATCTTCCGAAGCACTTATTTGTGATCTAGCCCATCAACAAGTTGGTGTATGGTAGCAACTAGAGCTCAAGAAATGGCCAATGAAAGACTAGACAAACTGGAAACAAATATGACCGAGCTCAAAACTTCGCTTGATGAACTATCTAACATGGTACGACAAGCACTCGTTAAGGGCAAGGAGCCAGCTCTCCAGGACCACTATAATGACCATGAGGGTGAGTCTAGCCACTCTCCTCACGCCTAGCACACCCATCCACCACCCAACAGAGATCTCCCACTCAGTCAGCGAACTCCCAAGTTGGATATGCAAAAATTTGACGGTTCTAACCCGTCCGCATGACTAGCACAAATGGAACAGTATTTCGAATTAAATCAACTCCAAGATGATTGGACTAAGATTAGAGTGGCGACCATGTACTTGGACAGTCAATGATGGCAATGGGTGGAATGGCATCAGTGTCGCAATGCACCTTTTTCGAGTTGGTCCCAATTTTCCAAAGCTCTTCGAGATCGCTTTGAACAGGGAGACTCCTTTTTGGGCAGTCTCACTAAGCTCCGACAGACGGGTACAGTGGATGAATATATCACCGTTTTTGAAGCCTTAGCCTTCCGCACTCACCATCTCTCCGATGAGTTCTACACGGAATTTTTTATCAGTGGTCTTAAAGAAGCCATCAAAGCTCAAGTTCTACTCCACCACCCTCCCACTTGGACGGAAGCTTGCTAGGTAGCCCGTATGGTGGAACGTGCCATAACAGCCTAATATAGCCGCCCCAATTTCCCCACTAAAGGTCGTCCCCCACAAGCTCATACCACGACTCAGACACTTAAGGTCCAAAAGGTATCACCTCAGGAAATGGCCGAGAGAAGGAAGCAAGGACTATGTTACTACTGTGATGAAAAATATTCCCCTGGTCATAAATGCAAGGAGCCCAAGTTTTTTCAAATAGATGCCACTGACTACAGCTCCACTGAGGAAGATCCACCCCTTGAGGAACAAGAGGCGATCGAAGAAGACAACCAAAAGGAGATTGTATCTGATGACCCAATTATTTCGCTTAATGCGTTGGCAAGAATCTCTTCCCCTCAAACTCTCAAAATCAGGGGTTTTCTTAAACACCGCCCAGTAATAGTCTTGATTGATAGTGGAAGTACCCATAATTTCATCCATCAAAAAATCGCAGAAGCAGCACATTGTTTTTTACGGGCAGTCTCTAACTTCCAGGTCCAAATTGCAGATGGGGGCACAATGAAATGTGAAGGCCGCTGTGAAAATGTCAAAATTCAAATGGGGGATTACTAGTTGAAAACCCACATGTTTGCCATACACATGGGGGGATGCGACATTGTCCTAGGTGCTGAATGGCTCCGCACCCTTGGGCCAATCACAATGGATTTACAGGAGTTATATATGAGTTTTAAGCAGAACAACTCCACACATACCCTCTGTGGCCTCCAGGCGGGAGCACCCTCTATCATCAGCTCGCATCGGATGGAAAAATTGTTAAAGAAGGGCCATCATGGAGTAGTAGCGCAATTTAATGCCATCTAGGTAGTCGAAACCAGACCTCTGCTAAGTCATCCTGAGATGCAACAGCTTTTAAATACCCATCGAATGGTCTTTGACAAGCCTCAGGAGCTTCCACCCTCGTGAGGGGAACATGATCATAGCATCACCTTGGTTCCAGGGGCTCAACCCACAAATGTGCGGCCATACAGATATCCGTTCACTCAAAATAATGAAATAGAAAAAATGATCAAGGAATTGTTGGAAGCAGGTGTCATTCGTCCCAGCATTAGTCCTTATTCATCCCCAGTCGTCATGGTCCTCAAGAAAGATGGGGAGTGGTGTATGTGTCCCGAATTCAGGGCCCTCAACAAGTTAACAGTCAAATATAAATTCCCCATTCCGGTGGTTGACGATTTGCTGGACGAAATCAATGGGGCTCAATTCTTCACCAAGTTGGATCTTCGCTCCGGCTATCACCAAATTGACATGAAGGAAGTCGACATTCCCAAGACGGCTTTCAGAACTCATGAAGGCCATTATGAGTTTCTGGTCATGACATTTGGTCTCTGCAATGCCCCTTCTACTTTCCAGAGTCTTATGAATCACATCCTCAAACCATATCTCAGAAAATTTGTCCTGGTCTTCTTCGATGACATTCTCATCTATAGTGGCACCTGGGCGGCACATCTTCAGCATGTAGATATACTATTGCAACTGCTCCGCAAGCATAAATTATTTGTCAAGATGTCTAAGTCTGTGTTTGGCATGGAAGAAGTTGAGTATTTGGGCCACATTGTAGGGCGTGACGGTGTCAAGGTGGACCCCAAAAAGATCCAGGCAATGCAAGAATGGCCTCAACCTAAGTCTTTGAAGAGCTTGAGAGGATTTTTGGGTCTCACAAGCTATTATCGTAAATTTGTCCGCAACTATGGTTGCATGGCGAAGCCCCTCACTCAACTCCTAAAGAAAAATTCCTTCTTCGGGACAGAGGAAGCACAACAGGCATTTACCGCGCTAAAAAACGCCATGTGTACCACTCCAGTCTTAGCCCTACCAGACTTCACCAAATCATTTGTCATTGAATGTGATGCATCGAGAATAGGTATTGGAGCGGTCTTAATGCAGGAAGGGCGACCATTGGCCTTCACCAGCCAACAACTAATTGGGAGGAATCTGGGCCAATCTACCTACGAGAAGGAAATGATGGCCATCTTACATGCAGTCGAGACCTGGTGACCTTACTTGTTGGGGCGAAGTTTCCAAATCCGCATAGATCATCACAATCTTAAATATTTTCTGGAGCAGCGCCTATCTTCCCCACAACAAAACAAGTGGCTAGCCAAAATGCTAGGATATGATTATGAGATCATTTACAAGAAAGGGAAAGACAACCAAGTAGCAAATGCATTGTCGCGCCAATTTGAGGAGGAAAGTACTCTGCTCGCAATTTCCCTCCCAATTCCCGACTGGATTGAAGAGGCTCGCCGGGAATGGTTTTCACATCCAGGGCTCTCCCAACTTATTTCTCAATTGCAGGAAGTTCCTAATTCCAGCAAGGGCTACTCATGGCAGAATGATATTCTTCGCTACAAGGACAGAGTCGTTATATCACCAACATCCACCCTCAAAAGTCGCATTTTGGCAGAATTGCACTCATCGCCCATTGCAGGACATTCGGGCTTTCAGAAGACGTATGCTCGCACCAGAAGATCAATTTTTTTGGACCGGTATGAAACAGGACATCCTTACTTTCGTAGCAGAATGTGACGTCTGTCAACGCCACAAAGGGGAAACAGTCAACACACCAGGCACATTACAACCATTGCCCATTCCGGCGTCAATTTGGACGAAGGTCTCCATGGATTTCATTACAGGTCTTCCAAAGTCTGGGAACAAGTCAGTCATCATGGTGGTTGTGGACCGACTGTCGAAGTATGCTCATTTCTACGCCCTACCCAACCATTTACACCAACTTTGGTTGCCCAAACTTAAATGGATCAGATCTTCAAATTGCATGGCATGCCCACTTCTATTGTGTCCGACCACGACCCAATCTTCACCAGTCATTTTTGGTAGGAACTCTTCAGAATACAAGGCACTCAACTCAAACTTAGTACTTCATATCATCCGCAAACAAATGGTCAAACCGAAGCCGTCAACAAATGTCTAGAAACCTACCTTAGGTGTTTCACTTCAGAAAAGCAACACCTTTGGGTACAGTGGTTACCTCTGGCGGAATGGTGGTATAAGACCAACTATCATGCCACCAGCAAAATGACTCCCTATGAAGCAGTCTATGGTCAACTTCTGTCTTCCCCTACTTCTTATCTCACGGGGTGCTCCAAAGTACAATCCGTGGATCAACTCCTACAACACCGCGCAACCATGCTCGCCCATCTACGCAAGAATCTTCATCAAGCTTAGAACTGTATGAAGCAACAAGCTGACCAACATCGCTCAGAATGCCAATTTCAAGAAGGGGATCAGGTCTTTTTGAGGCTGCAACCATATAAGAAAACATCACTGAAAGACAAGGGTTGTCAAAAGCTCTCTCCAAAATTCTATGAACCATACCAAGTACTTCAGCGCATTGGAGAAGTGGCTTACAAGTTGGCTTTGCCACCTACAGCAAAAATCCACCCAGTTTTCCATGTATCGTGCCTCAAGAAAGTGATTGGGAACAATTGCCGAGTTCAAACCAGTCTACCGAAACTAGACGAGGAAGGGTCAATCTGGCTTCAACCGGAACAGGTTCTAGACACACGAGACAAGCACCTGCGCGACCGCATGATTAAAGAGGTCCTCGTCAAATGGAAAGACACCTCTCCGGAAGATGCAACTTGGGAACCAGCCACTATTCTTCAGCAGTTTCCGCAGCTTCAGCCTTGAGGACAAGGCTAGTTTTAAGGGGAGGGCATGTTAGGGTTCCACCCTAACCCCCTTATCCATGTCATGGGATCACGTCATAGTCAAGAGTCAATAAAGCCCATATTAATATTTGTAAGTGGTTAACGCGCAATTAATGAAGGGACCACAGTTAGTTGCAAATGGGCGGTAGTATTAAATAAAGGGTAAATGGGCGCTAGTATTAGATAGATGGCATTAATAAAACCCACAGTATTGGCCCGTGGTATTGCATGTATGAGTCATATATAAAGGATAGAGACTCCCTACGAGGAGTATCGTGTCTTGTTTTGTAATCGAGCTCTGCTCTATTGGAGGTTGCCCCCTCGAAGAGGCCTGTGAACATTTCTCTCTGAGTAATAAAATCATTGCTATTTTATGTTCTGGGTATATTTTCTTCGCATATTCTGTGTTCTGGGTATTTTTCTCGCATATTCTTTGTTCGGTATTTCTTTGCAGGTTAATAAGCATAACACCATCGTTCCTCGTTTCTCCCTACCCATGGGGCTATGCTTACTTCTCTTGAGCAGTTTGCTTCCTGTGTACCCTCCCAACCCCTTCAGACACCTATTCAAATCCATGAAGTTTTCTCTGAGGGAAATATGGGGAACATTACACAAACTCAACCTATCGACATCTCTGTTAATCCAAGGGTTATCAAGCACATCCACGCCGAGGTAACCTATACTCCGAAGGAGATTCAACTTTGTACTGATCTTTTTCAAGAATTTCGTGATTTTTTTACTTGGTCATATGAAGAGATGCCTGGCATCGATCCTAGTATCGTGGTGCATGAAATACCTACATATCCAGGTGCTAAACCTGTTCGACAGCATCTATGCCCCGTGCACCCCTGAAAGGCTGCAACTGTCAAAGAGGAGGTTGAAAAGCTTCTTAAAGCTGGTTTTATTTACCCTATCCCACTTACATATTGGGTTTCTAATATTGTCCCTATGACCGAGAAATAGGGCACCATTAGGGTATGTGTTGATTATCGTGACATTAATCGTGCCTATCCCAGAGATAAATACCCTACACCTTTCATTGACCAGCTCATTGATGAATGTGCGGGGAGTGAGATTTATTCATTTATGGATGGTTTCTCTGGTTACAACCAGATCAGTATATCGCCTGCAGATCAACACAAGACTGCCTTCATCTGTTCGTGGGGTACTTTCAGCTATAAGAAACTTCCTTTCGGCCTAAAAAATGTCGATGCTACCTTCCAACGTGCAATGTCCTATGCGTTTCATGATATTCGGCACATTCTACAGCCTTACTTGGATGACCTTCCGGCTCATTCAGCAAAGCACCCAGGCCATCAAAAACACCTTCGTGAAATCTTTCTTCGCTGTCGACACTATCGTATTAGCCTAAATCCGCATAAATGTGTCTTCTGCGTTGAATCTGGCAGACTTCTTGGGTTTGTTGTCTCCAAAGAGGGCATCTCCCTAGATCCCCTCAAGGTTGAAGCCATCTTGAATCTTCCTCCCCCTACTTCTTTGCATCAATTGCAGATTTTGCAGGGTAAAACAAATTTTCTATGTCGTTTTATTCCCAACTATGCTAAAGTGGCCAAAGGCTACACGCGGTTATTAAAATGGGATACCCCTTTTGTCTAGGATGTTGTTGCGCAAGAGTCATTCGCACAGCTCAAGGCACTCCTTGTTTCTACTTCGTTGTTATGTCTACCTAATTATCACCGTGACTATACTCTTTATTTAGTCGTCGTCGATACCACTATCAGTACAGTTTTGGTCCAAGATGACGATGATGGTACTGAGCACACTGTCTACTCTCTCAGATGCAATCTACTCGTCACGGAAACTCGATATTCCTATGTCGAGAAGTTGGCCTTGGCCGTCGTTCATGTCATCCAATGTTTCTATCACTATATATTGTTGTGCACCACGACGATGATTTCTTATTGCAACCCAATGACTTACATCTTGTCACTTCAGTTACTGGGGGGCAAGTACTCAAAATGGATTGTCATCCTTCAAGAGTTTGACTTGGATTTTACCACAGCCAAGTCTAAGAAATCCCTCATTTTTGCTGAGTTTCTCTGCTCCCTACCATCCACAACCACTCCCTCTTGATCTGAGGACCATATTATGGATGAATCTCTGTTCTTGATTAGCACCCTTGATCCATGGTACAGGGATATTATTGTCTATCTTCAAATGTCCTCCTTTCATCCTGATTTGTCTAAGGATGTTCAGCGATGTATTCGCCATCATTATCAACCCTTTCACATTATCAGGGACACCATGTACCATATCGGTGCTGACTCCATTCTCCACCATTGTTTGACGTTCGAGAAAGTCGAACGAGTCTTGAATGACGGCCACTCTGGCACCTGTGGCGGTCATATGTCTGGGTATGCTACTGCTCAGAAGATCCTCCATGCTGGTTTTTTTTAGCCGTCTATCCTCAAGGACTGCATTCTTGTTCTCCGCTGTTGTCATGCATACCAAATCTACCAACGGAAGATGTGTGCGCCTCCTTCTCCTTTGAACCCTGTTATTACCGTCAACCTTTTTCCAAATGGGGCATTGTTTATATGACCTGTAAACCTCACTCGGCCAGGGAGCATGGGTATATCATCGTTGTCATTGACCATTTCATGAAATGGGCTAAGGCGATGCCTACGCTATCTAATGATGGTAAGACAATGGTGCAATTGTTATTTAATCATGTCATTTCACGTTTCAGAGTCCCTCAAGTGATCGTCACTGATCACGGTTCTCATTTTCGTAATCATACGATGACCGAGTTAACAACCCAGTTGGGCTTGCAGCATGATAGTTCAATGCTGTATTATCCTCAGGCTAATGGCCAAGTAGAAGCTGTCAACAAAGTTTTGGTCACGATGCTTCAACGTACCATTGGCATGCACAAGTCCAACTAGCATCTAATGTTGTTTTCTTCCTTATGGGCCTACCGAGCTTCCATGAAGGATGCCACTAGTTTCACCCCATTCCAATTGGTTTATGGTATGGAGGCTACCCTTCCAATTGAGTGTGAGATCCCTTCACTTAAATTAGTCGTAGAATTGCTCCCGAACACTACTCCGGTAGAAGAATGTCTTCCTTACCTAGAACGGTTAGACGAGACTTGTCGACTAGCCTCTCTAGTCATTGAAGCACAGAAGAAGAAAGTGAAAACTCACTTCAACTAAATTGTTCATCCTCGTTCTTTTATTGAAGTAGAACTAGTCCTGCTCTATGATCAAGCGAGTGATAAGCTGGGGGTAGGCAAATTCGAGCCTATGTGACATGGGCCTTACATTGTGAAACATGTTTTCCAAAAAGGGGCCTATGAGTTAATCGATTATGAAGGGAATCCTCTAGATAAGCCCCGAAACGGGCTTTATCTGAAAAAAAAATTATGCATGAATCCCGTGCATCTGATTTGCACATACGTGTGGTTTCAGCATGTGTGTTTTTAGTGTGTGTTTGCTTGTGTGGCTTGGTGTGAAGGCATAATTGCCGCTTATTGTGTCTTTTTACTTTTTTTGCAGATGTCTGCTGCACCTTACGTTGGTTTCGCTGATGGTGTTTTCCGTAGTACACGAAACCTCTCCTTTGCGGCATGGGTGATCTTTGATACTCACGGTGAGTTAGTAGACCTTCAAGGCATTTGTCTGGGTTGTACCACAAACAATGTCACTCAATATAGCGTTGTCATTGAATTATTGATTGAGGCTATTAACCTCAATATTCATGCATTGGTTGTGAATCTAGATTCTCAACTTGTTGTCCACCAACTTAACGGGCATTATTCTGCCAGAGATCATTGGATTTTATTGTTGTATTTACGTGTTAAAATGTTAGAAAGAAATTTTGATTTTATTACTTATCAACACATTACAAGAATATTAAACACATTAAATGATGCTTTATCAAATCATGTATTGGACAGACATTTACGTAACATGTAATCAAACATCAAAATAATTTAGACACAATAATGAACCATAAGATAGCATGTATATATATATATATATATATTATATATATATATATATAATAATATATATATATATATAATATAATATATATAGATATATATGTCGTGTGGCACACCGAGGCACTCAAAAAATAAGTGTATAAGTCAAAAATAGAGTCTGTGTCCAAAGCATCTGATTTGTACATGTGTGGTTTCATCATGTGTGTTTTCAGTGTGTGTTTTCTTATGTGTCTTGGTGTGTAGGCACAATTGCCACCTATTGTGTCTTTTTACTTTTTTGGTAGATGTCTGCTACACCTTAGGTTGGTTTCGCTAATGGTGCCTGCCATAGTACATGAAACCTCTCCTCTACGACATGGGTGATCTTTGGTCCTCACGGTGAGTTAGTAGACCTTCAAGGTATTCGTCTAGCTTGTACCACAAACAATGTCGCTAAATATAGCATTGTCATTGAATTACTGACCGAGGTTTTTAACCTCGATAGTCATGTATTGGTTGTGAATCTGGATTCTCAACTTGTTCTCCACCAACTTAACGGCTGTTATTCCATTAGAGATCATCAGATTTTAAGGTTGTATTTACATGTTAAATTGTTGGAAAGAAATTTACGCAACATGTAATCAAACATAAAAAGAATTTAGACACAATAATGAACCATAAGATAGCATGTATATATATATATATATATATATATCATGTGGCGCACCGAGGCGCTCAAAAAATAAGTGTATATGTCATAAATATAGTCTGTGTCCAATACATCCGAGACAAATGTCTCTCAAAAAATAAGTAGAAAGTAAAGCCTAGATATCTACTATGGTGGGTTATGCTCCCTGTAGCAGACCACTACTCGTGCAACCCGTCTCAAGAGTCTATGCACCCTAGGTATCACTCCAACCATATGTATCTGGTATTCTATTGGTACCTCTTTGATCCCTCTGTAATCCAGGATCCCATCTGTTAGGCCCTCAATGTTGTGGGCTACATCCTCCACTAAACTTCTTGATGGGGGAACCAAGGCCAGCTCTTTGATACCTTTTGGATCCCTCTATGCCTCGGGAGCTAGTCCCAGAGGCCTCTCTGGTCCCACATCTGCAAGTAACATACGTGACGTCATTAATATATATGCATGGTAAAATTCGAAAACATCATAAAAAATAAAACACAAAAATAGTGTGTTGTTTCGATCAAGTGTTTTACCTCCTTTATCTCAATGCTCGCCAGCAGGAAGCATCATGTCGGGGCCTATGCGAAAGTCCATGCTTTCATATGGCCAATCCTCAACAAAGATCGTCTGGC
Source organism: Pinus taeda (assembly GCA_000404065.3). Classification (NCBI taxonomy): domain Eukaryota; kingdom Viridiplantae; phylum Streptophyta; class Pinopsida; order Pinales; family Pinaceae; genus Pinus; species Pinus taeda. The sequence continues at coordinate 219,040 of APFE031735944.1, read as the reverse complement.
AATCTAGCCACTCTCGAAATAGTGTCCTCCATGATACTAGTCGACCGCCACCCGCCCATGGCATAAAATGTGCCCAATGGGTGATGCGGGTCTCCCGTGGCCCAGGACTGTCTAAGTCCATTTCCTGCAATTGAAGAGATGGCACCCACTCTAGCATGAGCAGGATCAAGATGAACCCGTATCCAAACTACTTCACCTCCTCACGACGGAACCTTGTGAGCTACCTCTTCATGTTACTAGCCATTGCTTCGGCCCAATTGAAAATGGTCGGGTTAAGGCATTCAAGAGCTAACTGGAGGTGAGTCTTCATTGCCTCGTGTTGGGCTTGAGAGCCTAATACTCTCGTCACCATGAATAAAACCGAGCGGAGAGTCAAGTCCTCTACTGTCGGGATTTGTAATTTCCCACTAGAGTTTGATTTGTGTGTCGCTGGGCACACCCGTGCTATCAACATGTCTAGTGATTCACCGGCAATTCGTTGGCCCTCTAAGATCGGCCTCTCACCACAATGAGACAACCCAGTCAAGAAATATATATCCATAGCATCGAATTCAATGTATTTTCCCCAGATGACGAACTTCCCATCCGTTGGGTTCCAAGAGTGGATTAACAACTCTAGCAAATCAGGTTGTGCTCGGAGATGTGGAGTGAGGAAGAATTTAAATAATCCACATGCAAGTAAAGCTTTCCAGCACCCAGGATCGTTAAAATCTTGTTCGTCATTGATATCGTGAGTTCTTTCTTGCCACACAAATGCCATGTTGCCCTACGTCAAAGGAAAAATGGATTAGAACTCTTTTCATAAGTTTGAATTCATAAATTATAAAAAAATTCAACTTTACAGTGCTATCACGGCTGTTTTCCAAATAGCAGCAACGGCTCGAGGTCAGTAGTTCATTTTTCCTGCGATCATCGCGAGAGTACATCTATCTCTCGTGACGGTCCCGATGGTGGTACGTGTTACCGCGCTCGATCGTCGTTAACCCAAGTGGATCTTCCGCGATGATCAAGAGGCAGATTTGGATTTGAAACTCTGCCTAAAACCACCTATCTCACACCAAATTTAATGAAAAAACTACTGAAATGCAGCGCAAAGGAAAGATTACTTACTTGTTGAAGGTCTCAGGTGAATTTGTGGATTGTTGGTGCGAGAATCGAGCTTGGGACATCGCTCAGGTTTGCAAACCAAAATACCAAAGGTAAAAACTCACAATGAAAATGTAAAAATAAAATTACCACACCCTCCTTTTATAGTGTTTTTTCAAAAAATTAGAATTTTACACTATAGGGTGTTAGGATTTTTCATTTATGTTGGGTTTTTAATTAGGGTTTTTGAGTTTTGACCTAATTTCCACATGTATAATCTGTTTATGTTGAATGGATCTTATGGTGTAATGTTTTGTGCAGAAATAGAGATGGTTGGCCCGTCTCATGATCTGTATACACTGGGTCTGTATTTTCTACAAAGTCCTCTTTAAGCTCTTTTCTGACTTAAAATACGAAAATATTGTCATTTTATTCCTTTTGACTCATTAAATGAAATAAGAGGCAGTCTACTTTGAGCTCTTTTCCATCTGTATAAATGTGAAAATATTGCCAGACTTTTGTCATTTCAAGTTCGATATTGGTTATGAAATGGTGTGTCTTTGATCGCTTTTCTACGTTTTTCGATCGAGGTCACTAATTACGAAAAGTACTCCTTGATCGTAACGGTCAAGTGGTTCTCTCGAGTATTATTTTATACTTTTCCAGGTTTGAGGGACACAAATTTACGAAAAAGGACCCTCCTGGAGTTTTCTTTTCCATGTCTTTTTCAAACTCTTTAAACATGAAAAAGACTCTGAGTTTTACCTATGTCTGACTCATTAAACCCTGACGACATTGGACTTGTCACCATGATGAAACTCGAGCTTCTCCTCCCTAGGGCTCGTTAAACTATCACTAGCTTGGATTCATCCAAAGGTAAAACTTATATTACAAGCATATGTTATCCCCTTCAAGCTTGTTTTCAAAAATAATTGTGGTACTCACCAGCAATGGTGGGGGGAAATTTGGAAGTCGTCATTGGTTACCTGCGGTAGCTAGTCACTGTTGAACATCAACACTTCTGCTTCTTGCCAGGTTGGGACATCCACACATCGTCATTTGGCCTTCTAGGGTTTTAGGTTGTCATTTTGCCTCATTCCATCTGATCCTTATTGTCTCCATTAAGTCGCTGATCCCTTGGTACCAAAATGTTGCCACATTCCAGAGTCATGTCACCAATATATTCATGAGTATAATCCATTTTTAGTTTACACCCTTACCTCCTCCTCTGATACTCTGCTTCACCATCTACCACTTGTTCCTTATCCCGTGTCGTTGATGGGGGAAACATTATGGCCCTCCTGTGATGGATCATCTCCTATCGACGCCAGCTCATTATCCAGGAGATGGATCTAAAGATCCCATTTGATACCTTGGAACTTGCATGCCTCAATGGCAAGTTCTTTTCACTTGATAATAGACTTTCGTCATTGGTCTTCGATTGGCTGATTCCACGAGTGTTCAACTTCAACTCATCTTTCATACATAGTGGATTGTACTGGACAGTACCATGACAGCCATTGGCATTATTGGTGGTTTCTCTTGCGCTTGTTAATGATTTTCATCATTGACCAGTAATCAAGCGACTTTCTATCATGCTCGACCCAACACATTTGTTTGCATGCTAGAATTTGTACTATGATCGGTTGAGTTTCAAGACCCCAAACTAAGATTGCATATGTTCGGGCTGCGTGCATTGGTTCATGATTACATATATGAATCTTTGATGGATGGCTGCGACCATACCTTTATCATTATCATGGTCTTGTCAACGGGATGGCTACATCCATACCACAGACCTAGTCTCTATCTTTTGGATGGTTGCGCCCATGCCTAGACATATGTATTTTACTATCACGGATATCAGTTGTACTTGCACTTGCAGGATCTTCAAGGTCGTTCTAGTTCAGACAGTTTCGTAAAGCATTTCACCTCTCCCACTCTCTCAGGCTTCATGCTTTAGGGGGAATCTGTTACATAGTAATTTGTCTCTGTCCTCATCTCAGTCCCTCTACTGTGTCATGTGTCAAATAAACATGTTCATATCTTCCCACTGATGTAAGAAGATTAAGCAAATGCTCTCTAATTGGCCCTCATTCCCTAAGTTTCTTCCTCGTCGCAAGTAAATCATTCATAGACGTGACGATTCCATGTCAATAATGGTCCTATCACTACTTCGTCACAGGTGTACATCTGTTTCCCGCGACGGTTGGATTTCTAGACCTGATGCGAGGTTATGAGTTATATATAGCGACAATGGGTCTGCATGCATTACCTCTAGCGATGTCATCGCAGAGAATTAGTTTACAGCTCACGACGATCTAGATTGGGCGAATTTGTTCCAATAGTCGGCCTTTCGGATGTCTCTAGACTTGGTTGTTGGTCAGTTTGGGTCACCCTTCCACCTCTGGAATGGTAGTGCCATCTTTTGTGCTACCTTTCTTGAGGATGAGCTCTTTCTCCCTCATTTCATGGAAACTCCTTCTCCTATAAAAGCACTCACCTCTGCTATGATCTGCTAGTTCTTTTGGTTGGGCAGTGCTGCTAGTGCTTTTGAGTTTGATAGATAGCTGGTGTGGGTGTGACAAGTTTGGGATTGTTAATAGCTTATGAGAGGCTGTGGAGTGCCCTTAACTTTGTATTAAAGCTTATGAGTGAGAGAGAGACATTGTATGTTGGGATATTCATCCTTGAAGAGTGAATGCTTGAGAAACATACTGGCTGGACCCTCCAAGAAGGCCTGCAACTTCAAGACTTGGTTGTAAGCTTGCCTTTGATTCATTATTAATACAATCAATGATGTTTTCCTATGTATTGTATGTAATTTACTTAATATCCCATGACTTCTTTACTTTATGAGTAAATAGATCATTGTTGTTCTTAGTTATGTGCTCTGTTGTTCTCTTGTGTTATTTCATGTTGATTGCTCATTGAGGAGAAGGAAATGGAAGCTGGAGTAGTGCAACGGAGCTTCATCAACCACGGGTTTGAGGTAGGCCTCCAACAATGACTGTTTAAGGAAATCAATTGTTGATCTGTCTTTGTTGTGACTAGACCCACTCTAGGGCTAGAGGGGTTGCCTTTGTCCGTAGAGGAAACATTTTCCTGCATCACAGTTAGCCTCGCAAAATATTCAATCATGTTTTCGGAAAATATGATCGTGAATTTTCCTGCATATAGGGTTCTCATGAGATGTTGGTCTGAATAAGAACAATTTTTAGAGTTGTTGGAGATGAGATGTTGAAGTTTTCCCATCCTTTCAAGCAAGAAATTTATGCTTGTTTCTTGGAATGTTAATATATAACAAGAAGGATTGAAGAAGCTCTTGACTTAATCCATGAGATCAAGGAGAGAAGCCTTTTTCCTAAGCCCAAGAGTTTCCATATACTACTTAAAGATTGTGCAAAAAATGGAAAAATGGATTATGCTATGTAGTCAATTTCATGGAAATGAAAAATTCCATGCCTGATGAAAATTTTTATCGCATCCTTATCGACGATTAATTGAAAACAGGCTAGTTGAAGAGAGAATTTGGTACAATTCATATCATGCCAGAACTAGTTTGAATTCCTATTGTTTTGAGTGACACTGCCTTCGTTTAGCATCTTTTCAGGGAAATAAATTACATAGAGGATAATAACTTAATAAGTACCTTTGGGAAATGCAAGCATGTGGTTGTGAACATGATGCTCTAATTATCATAGCAATGATTATTGGAGAAGTAAGCTAGGGCCACACTTCTAAAGCATGGGAGTTTTTTAATGCCACAAAAAGAAAGGGAATAAACCCTACTTGGAAACATATTGTATATTCATTAAAGATATTTATAAAGCTATGAGGACAGAGGAATCTTGCAAGATTTTGTTGGATATGAAGGACAAAAGTATAAATCCTAGTGCCAGAATCTTCCAATAGGTTGTTTGTTCTCTAGAAAATGAGGGGAAGTGAGACAAGGTTGTTGAATTATTGAGGGTTATAAAAAAAATCATTTAATCTTGTTCAGTAGAAAAAGGAGGGTGAAAAAAGAATTAATCAGAATAATGTTCCACACTTCAATATTGACCATGTTATTGATGAATAAAACCAAAATCATCCACATGATGACCATGTCATTTTGCTTAAGGATCATCCAAAACAAATGTAGTCTGATTCTAATCTAGATGAAATATGTATGGGCCCAATCACTCCATGACTAGAAAAGGGTGTCTCAATGAAAAGATAATATTATAATATTATAACATTAAAATAAAAGAAAAATATGTTTATAAAAGTGGGAGAAGTTTGTTACCTAGTCATTCATTTAGTGAACGATTCATGGTTGACAAGTCAATGAGTTATGGGCTTGGACTTTGAAATTGACAGAGAAGTTGGCAACTCCTAGGCTTGGACTCTGTAACTGACTGAAACATGGTTATTCAGTTAACCATGATGTAGAGGATGCATCATTTGATGATGTGACCCCTATGCCCAATCTGAGAGCCTAGTGTTTCGAGGGTTTGTTGGCCACTTTTACGGCCTAGAGGATGTCTGCAGCCTTGGGGTAGCATGTTCATTGGGTTGGTACCTTGGAAATTAGCTAGGAGGGTGCCTAGAGCCCTAAAGTAGACTGTCTGCTAGGTTGGCATCTTGGTCATGGATTTGAGGATATTTTCGGTTACCGTAGTCATGGAGTTGAGGCCCTAGCTAAGATGAAAAAAACATAGTCTATGGATGGGTGGAATGTAATAGGTTTGTATCTAGCCACCAATTCATATAGATGAATGTTTAAAATTTTTTATGTGCACATTTGGTTCCACTGTACTTACATGTGGATTGGTATTCTACTGATTTGGCTGTGCTCATACTGTGTGTTAAATTTATGTTATGTATCTGATATTAATACATTGGTATTGTTGGTATTGTTACATAGATATGAATTTGTTGGATTGTGTTTTGGTTTATGATTTATGAATTATGGTCAACTTTGCCTAGGTTATTTGTGATTGTGTACAATTGTGATAGAATTATGCATATGTTTGCTATGAAATTGTTAAATGTGGAGCTTGGTGACTGATGTCCATCATAACCAAAAAGATATTCACTAACATTGAAGAGCTAAAGAAGTTATGGTAGGTATAGATAACTCTTCTATAGAATGTTTGAATAGATAGTATGTCTAGAAAATGTAAATATTGACATTTTGTTACAAAAACTAGAATTAAAAACAAAGAGTACCATGCTCTCAGTTGTTGACTAGATTGATGAGTACATCTTATTAACAAACAAGACAGTTCCATTATTTAATATAATTTTCATTGTTCAATCGAAATTTTTCATACGTAATACTCACCATTTTAAATTTGGGTGTCATGCTACCAAAAATCACAACTACAACTGGTGATTCACTTGCTATGACACACATTAGTCCTTCCCCTATTATCAAATTTGATGTGAAAACCATTCCTTTGAAGTAGTCAAAAGATGACATCCTGTAAGTTAGAATCCAGATATAGTTTATCATATTCACAAGTTTGCAAAATATATCCATTAGAATTATTGGAACAAATATAATATTACAAAGCAAACATGATATATTATCGATATGGTTAAACTAGAAAGAAATTTAATTAATGTCAAGTAATGACCACAATAGGTCAATGGAACTAGAAAAATACATCAAATAATAACAAAAAAGTAAGCTAATTTTAATGTTCAACAAATGATTATAAAAGTAGCTTAAAGGGACTAAAAGATACATCATACATCCATTATGAATACAATGTGGGAATGAAAAAGAAGCTCCTATATAATGTGAGAAAGAAAAATACAAGAAAACCGAAAGCAAAGTCTAGGTAAATAATTGACAAGGCTATGTAGTAAGTCTCTCTAAGACCAAAAATGAAGTGTATATAATAGTAGCATAGGTGTAGTGATATTAAGTGAGTGTCCAATATTGGAGTTGTACTACTTGATACTAGCCAAAAAGGAGAGAAATTTTGATGATGAAGTCAATGAGATCAAAGTCTCCTTGATTTGATGATCAATGGAATGGGGGGAAATGGGAGTTCCCCTGGTCCACTTATTGTCAAAGTCCTCGAGCACCATAATGGTATCCATCTATATGACTCTATGGGTGATGCAAGAGTAAGGAAGATTATATCTCTTACCATCTAAGGTCGAATGAAAGAAACTCCAAATAGATCTTTGACTGCTTCGTTGGGGTTGGGAGCTAATCCAACAAGTGATAAATAACTTGCTTTGGAACCATTTGGAGCCGAACCTTGTTAGTATGAGGATGTATGGTCCTACACATTCAATCCAATATCAAACATACTGGTCAATCTTCCAAGGGTGGGCTAAGAGGAGAGAGGTCTCACCACTCTACAATCTAAAGTACTTTAGAACCCATTTTTTCATTTGTTGCTCCAATATGATGGAATGGCAAGAATAAACATAAAGTAAATATAAAAATTAACATCATAATAAAGTGCAGTTGAATATATAAGGGTAAACCCCATGCAATATAGTATAACCTTGAACGGAATGGGAGTTCCACTGGTTCACTTTTAGAGTCCTCGAGTACCATAAGAGAATCCATCTATATGACTCTAGGGGTGATGCAGGAGTAAGGAAGATTAAATCTCTTACTATGTAAGGTCAAAGGAAATAAACTCCAAATAGATCTTTGACTACTTCGTTGGGGTTGGGAGGATATCCAAAAAGTGACAGGTACCTTGCTTTGGAACCATTTGGAGCTAAACCCTATTAGTATGAGGATGTATGGTCCTACACCTTCAAGCCAATCTCAAATGTATTGGTCAATCTTCTAGGGGGAGGCTAATAGTTGAGAGGTCTCACCACTCAATGATCTAAAATACTTTAGAACCTAGTTTGTTACTTGTTTCTCCAATATGATGGAAGTGTAGGAATAAACTTAAATTAAATATAAAATGTAACATCATAATAGAGTGGAGGTGAATCCATAATGCATAAACCCTATGCAATATAGTATAACCGCAAAGGTAGAGATACTAAGAGAACGCCATAGAAAAGAGAGAGTGGAGCCGTCAGAGAATAAATAATGTGGCAATTGCCTTTCAACTCAAACACACCTTCCAACATATATAGAGATTCCATTCTCCTCTTCCAAAGAAAAAAGGAATTTTTCATCTCATAGTAAATATGAGTTGTCTATTGGACTTAACTCCCAACATCACTTTTACTATTTTAAGCTTTGAACCTTTAACATTTACCATGAAGAAGCCCTATGAAACTTAAAAGAGATCGGTAAATTTATACATGGAAAACTCAAGCTGCTTGTGGAACTCCATGCATTGATTAAACCAAAACAATTGTAGAGATCACTAGGATTTTCCCAATGGTTCTTTAGTGTTATGTTAAACTTTTGATCATTTTTTTCACAATTTTACCAAGAAAGATGCATTGTTAAAAATTAGAAGACAATTCAATCTTCTTCAAATAGGACTATCTAGCTAGTTGGAAGGGGAATTATTGAGCTAAGTCTTGATTGAATGTCATTTCACCTATAGAAATCCAGCAGATAGGACCTTTCAAATTCACCCATTTCGTGTCCTTACTCTATGCCACACCCATCTCAATATCTAGATTAAGAGGGCTTGTAGATAACATTCAAATTCATAGGCCACACCATTAATATAGATTATTTAGGGAAGATAAAAAAATAGTTGGAAAAATTAACTATCTTAAGAACCTTAAACAATAGAGTAGGTTGCACAAAGGCCGAAGTAGGGAAATACCAACCATTAAAATAGCACCAAGCTCTAACGCATCCACTAGACCAAACATAGCAATCAACCACTTTACTTTCCTGCTTCCAATAGACACATGAACTTGACAACCAACAACTTACCTTTCATATCATCCCCTAATTTCAGCCTATCACATTCAATTATTTGCTCTGTATTTTTTGGGATGAGGTTGTGTGCATTTGAGAGAATTTGACCCAATCATACGTACAATGGTATGCTTGGGCATAAATATTAAAATTTCTACAATGACCAATAAAAAAAAAGGAACATCGGATTTTTATGCCACACATATAGAGAAAGGCATGTAGATCCTCCCTCGATGGATCTTGGCTTGGGATTTTTACAGTGTGAGTAGAGTGACAATGAGCTAAAGCATTAGCTAGCCCCTTAGCTCTTCTGATGAGGGTTAACAAGTCCTCAACTCTTTCGATTAAGTTAATAGGTTCCTGAAAAACTACTCCAGACATACAGAGGAAAGTTCTGCAACTGTTTGGGGATCATAGGGATCTTGAGAAACCATCGGTGACTAAGGTGTTTTTGTTAGTATAAAATCAGTAAACAACAACAACGAGAGACTAGCATTGCTCAGAGGTGCAAACTAGGAAAGGAAGAGAGGATGCATGCTAAGTGTTTGACGAATCAACTGTATAGTAACTAAAATTACAATCATGTTTCTACAGTATTTTAATAGGACTTCTTCTGGAGCTATACATGGATGTTGACCAATTCCTTGAAATCTTGTCAGAGCCTCTGGCTTCTCCTGAAGTAACAGTGATTGAAGTTCAAGGGATACAAATTGAAACTGGGGTCTATGAAAAAACCATGGAGTCAAATTTTTCATTTTGGATAGCCCATGTAAAACAAATTTTGCAGAAAATTGAATTTCTGGGAACTAAAAACAACAAGCTCTATTCTGAAGTACACACCCCCTCTACCATAGTTTCAAAGGTGGAAGGGGATAAGTTATCCCTTAAGAATATATTACATGAAATCAAAGAGTAGGAAAATCTCCATCCTCCAAATGATAAGCTGCATGTAAAAATTCTCGACCTTAAAAGCAAACAGGAAGAAATATGATCCCAAGAGTCCACCTTCAAACAAGAAATTGAGAGGCACATCAATTGTTGGGCATAGGTGCTTTGAGCAAAGGATAAATTGCCTACCCCTCCTACAACAGTTAAGGAGGTGATGCAAGCGAAAGTTATGGAAGAACACACTGGACAAGCGATAGAATTGAATCTTGAGGTGCGAGGTCTCCCCTTACCTCACTCCTCTCTGGATCCTTGGGAATTGGGGACTAGGTTCCTTTAGGATACCTTGAGCAAATCCCATAAGCAAAGAGATTTTTTGACCAACAATGAAAATCCATGTGAGCTCTAGCATAGTAGATTTAGTCTCACAAACTATGGTTTACTGCCTCTTTTGAACAAAATTATGGTTGGATTCCATGACTTGGAGGTCAATGAGATAGAGAGGCATGCAAGGGATGTGCAGCCAATAAGCATGCCAATGTTTCCTTCCCAGGTAGCAAGCGTATATTTCAAGGGATTATTGATTTGGTTCATTCAGATATCTGTGATCCACGTCATAAACTTTGTAGAGAGGTAATATTCTAGTTTTAGCCACCAAAATGTAATCAACAAACGTTTGAACATTGATTCTAATCAAGTGTTGGCCAAAAGAGACAAGGAGGGTAGCCTTTGCAAACTACTAGTAAATCCAATGAAGCACAGAGATTTGTTGACCGGTAATGAAAACATATGTCATCTATAGCATAAAATATTTAGTCTCTTAGACTATGTATCCCTACTTATTTTCAGGAAAATGGTGGATGGATTCCTTGACTTCAAGGTCTAGGAGAGAGAGGTGTGCAAGGAATGTGCAGTCTATAAGCATGTCAAGGTTGATTTCCTAAACAGAAAGTATAGATCTAGAGGTATTCTTGATTTAATCCATTCATATGTCTGTGATCCATGTCATCAACTTTACAGACAGGTGATATTTATTATGTTGCTTTCATTGATAGTTTTTCAATAAAACCTAAATATATTTTAAGAAGACCAAAGATGGGGCTATTAGTAGGTTCCAAGAGTCCATATCTCTTGTTGAGAACTAATCATTTAGGATAATAAACGTAATAGGATTGCATTATGGAGGCATGTATACCTCCAATGACTTTGATTCCTTGTTTCTAAAAGGCATGGATCAAGAGAGAGATGACAATACTGTAAAATTTGCAAAAGAATGGTGTTGCTGAGTGGAAGAAAAACTCTACAGTAGAGACTGCTAAGTCTATGGTTCATCACTTGGATTTTCCCATGCTCATTTGGGCATAATCTTGCTATATTGCAATATATATACTAAATATATGTCCATGCAAGGTGTTGATGGAAAAAGCTCCCAAGGAAGCCTTCACAAGGGAGAAACCATATGTTTTTCATTTCAATTTGTTTGAGAATCTATTTTATAATCATGTTCCACAGAAGTAGAGGATCAAGCTTGAACCCTCCAACTTGTAGGGTATTTTAGTTGGCTACAATGAGTCCTATAAATCTTACAAGATCTCTTTTCCTTCTCAAAGGAAGATAGTAGCAAGCTAAGATGTGAAGCTAGATAGCCATATATTTACTTTCAAGTTTTCAGAGCACCCAATATTAATGAAGGAAAAGACAACACTTCCTACTAGCTATGTTGATCTGTTTGTTTCAAGGAGACAAGGTGCAATTCAGATAGGTTCCAGCATATGAGAATATATTTTTTTCCTTCCTGTATAACCAACAAGACCAACTAGGAGGAAATAGAGAAGGATGGTTATTCATCTACTTCCATTTAGGTAAGTCGTCATCATAAAAGGTTCCCTAGTTTTGTTGCATTGTTGTCTTCCATTATTGATATAAAAATTTCTAGTTATGAGGAAGCAATAATAAAGCTGTTGTGGCAGGATGCCATGGTGAAGTGTAATTCCATCATGAAGAATGATGTATACAATATGGGAGATAGTGTCAATACCAAAAAAAACAATGGTGGATTCCAGGTGTTAGTTGTTATGTTAATAATGAAGCCTCCAGACACATCCCCAAAAAAATCAGCTCTCTTAGCTAGAAAGAACAAGATAACAATATGAAGTGGAGTTTGGTGACAATGGAAAGTACCCAATAGTTGGATTTGAATCCATCCCATTACATGCTCCAAATGGAGAAATATTGGAACAACGTCAAGTATGTATGACTAAAAAAATTCCTTTTGATTTCTTGTCTAGCAGATTTGAAGTAGAGGGTTGTTTTTGACCATCAAAAAGTAATCATTGAAAATCTAAACCTTGATTGGAATCAAGTGCTAGATAAAGGAGTCATGGAGGGTGCCCTTTACAAACTCCTAGCAAATCCCAGAAGCATAGAGATTTCTTGACCAACAATGAAAATCTAAGTGAACTCTAGCAAAGTATATTTAGTATCCTAATCTATGATTCCCTACCTATTTTGAACACAATTATGGTTGTATTCCATGACTTCAAGGTCAAGGAGATAGAGAGACATGCAAGGGACGTGCATTCAAAAAGAATGCAAAGGTTTCTTCCCAAGCAACAAGCATATATTTCAAGGGATTATTGATTTAGTTCATTGAGATATCTATGATCCATGTCATCAACTTTGTAGAGAGGTAATATTCTAGTTTTAGCCACCAAAAAGTAATCATCAAACGTTTGAATCTTGATTCTAATCAAGTGTTGGCCAAAAGAGACAAGGAGGGTAGCCTTTACAAACTGCTAGCAAATCCAATGAAGCAAAAATATTTGTTGACTGGTAGTGACAATCTATGTGAGCTCTAGCACAAAAGATTTAGTCTCTTAGACTATGGATCCCTACCTATTTTGAGGAAAATAGTGAATGGATTCCTTGACTTCAAGGTCTAGGAGAGAGAGGTGTGCAAGGAATGTGTAGTCGATAAGCATGTCAAGGTTTCTTTCCTAAACATAAAGTATAGATCTATAGGGATTCTTGATTTAGTCCATTCATATGTCTGTCATCCATGTCATCAACTTTACAGACATGTGATACTTATTATGTTAATTCCATTGATTATTTTTCAAAGAAAAATTAAATATATTTTAGGAAAATGAAATATGGGGCCTTCAACAATTTCCAAGAGTTCATGGCTCTTGTTGAGAACCAATCATTTAGGATAAACATGGTACTAATATTGCATTATGGAGGCATATATACCTCTAATGACTTTGATTCCTTTCTGATAAAAGGCATGGATCAAGAGAGAGATGACAATACTATAAAATTTGCAAAAGAATGGTGTTTTTGAGTGGAAGAACAAGTCTATAGTAGAAACTTCTAAATATATGGTTCATGACTTATATTTTCCCATGTTCGTTTGGGAGGAACCTTGCTATATCACAATCTACATACTAAATAGATGCCCATAAAAAGTGTTGATGGAAAAAACTCCCAAGGAAGACTTCACAAGGGAGAAACCATATGTTTTTCATTTTAATGTGTTTGAGAGTCTAATTCATATTCATGTTCCATAGGAGTAGAGGATGAAGCTCGAACCCTCTAAGCTGTAGGGTATTTTAGTTGGCTATAATGAGTCCTCTAAAGCTTACAAGATCTATGTTCCTTATCAAAGGAAGATAGTAGTAAGCTAATATGTGAAGCTAGATAATAATACATGGACATCGAAGTTCCAAGGACACACAATACTAATTAAGAAGAAGACAACACTTGCTACCCATTGTGTTGATCTGTATGTTTCAAGGAGATAAAGTGCAATTCAAATAGGTTCCAGCATAGGAATAGATATTGTTTTTCCTTCCCATATATCTAAGAAGCCCAGGTGACTTACACAAACACTGAAGGAGGAAACAAAGAAGGATGGTGCTTCATCTACTTCCATTTAGGTAAGCCATCCTGCTAAAAGGTTCCCTAATTATGTTGCATTGATGTCTTCCATTATTGATATAAAAATTTGTAGTTATGAGGAAGCAAGAATAAAGTAGGTGTGGCAACATGCCATTGTGGAGTGCAAATCCATCATGAAGAATAATGTATACAATTTGGGATATAGTGTTAATACCCAAAATGACAATGGTGGATTCTAGGTGTTTGTTGTTATATTAACATTGAAGCCTCTACACACATCCCCAAACAAATCATCTCCCTTAAATAGAAAGAACAATATAACAATATGAAGTGGAGTTTGGTGACAATGGCAAGTACACAATAGTTCGATTTGGATCCATCCCATTACATGTGCCAAATGTAGAAATATTGGATCCACATGAGGTATGTATGACTAAGAAAATTCCCTTTGGTTTCTTGTCTAGCAGATTTGAGGTAGACAGTTGTTTTTTACCATAAAAATGTAATCATTGAAAATTTTAACCTTGATTCGAATCAAGTGCTGGCTAAAGAATTCAAGGAGGGTGTCCTTTACCAACTCCTAGAAAATATCAAAACTAGAGAGATTTTTTGACCAGCAATGAAAATCTATGTGAGCTATAGAACAATAGATTTAGTCTACTAAACTATGCTTCCCTACCTCTTTTGAACAAAATGATCGTTTCATTCCACGATTGCAATTTCAAGGAGATATATATGCATGCAAGGGATGTGCACTCAAAAAGCATGCAAAGTTTTCCTTCACAAGCAGTAAGAATATATTTCAATAAATTATTGATTTAGTTCATTCAGATATCTATGATCCATGTCATCGGCTTTGTAGAGAGGTAATATTCTAGTTTTAGCTACCAAAATGTAATCATCAAACATTTGAACCTTGATTCTAATCAAGTGTTGGCCAAAGGAGTCAAGGAGGGTGGCCTTTACAAACTGCTAGAAAATCCAATGAAGCATAGGGATTTGTTGACCAGTAGTGACAATATATGTGAGGTCTAGCACAAAATATTTAATCTCTTAGACTATGGATCCCTACTTATTTTCAGGAAAATGGTGGATGGATTCTTTGACTTCAAGGTCAAAGAGAGAGAGGTGAGCAAGGAATATGTAGTCGATAAGCATGTCAAGGTTTATTTCCTAAAGATAAAGTATAGATCTAGAGGGATTTTGGATTTAGTCCATTCAGATGTCTACAATCCATGTCATCAACTTTACAGACAGGTGATATGTATTATGTTACATTCACTCATGATTTTTCCAAGAAAACTTAAATATATTTCAGGAAGACCAAATATGGGGCCTTCAATAGGTTTCAAGAGTTCATAGCTCTTCTTGAGAACCAATCATTTAGGATAACCAAGGTACTAGGATTGCATTATAGAGGCATGGATACCTCTAGTCACTTTGATTACTTTTTGCTAAAAGGCATGGATCAAGAGAGAAATCACAATACTGTAAAATTTGCAAGAGGATGGCTTTTGTTGTGCGGAAGAACAAGTCTATGGTAGAGACTGCTAAATATATGATTGATGACTTAGATTTGCCCATGTTCATTTGCACAAAAGCTTCCTATATTGCAATCTACATACTAAATAGTTGTCCATACAAGGTGTGCTGGAAATAACACTGAGAGGAGGGTGAATTAGTATTATAAAGTCAATAATTTTTCATTTCATAATCAGATTCATATACGCTACTTCAGTTAATGGAACTTGTGTGTATACGCAACTGTGTTTAAGGCAACTAGCGTATATCCTACAAACTTATGATTTAGTTAATTCATCATATGTTCATCTTTAATTAGTGTATCAGAACCATATATACAGTAACCAGGAACAGTAAAAACAGAACATACAATCACACACATGAACACAAGATATGAGGTGGAAACCCAATGTGGTGGAAAACCACCTGCTGTAATCATCTCTATCTTCTTTTTAAATTAGAAACTTCTTTTGACAATTTTGTACTGGTGCAGTCTTATACCAGTATGCAGGCTTCTACCTACAGAAGGCTACAACCTTCTCTCATTTTCCAACTTCTCCTGGAAGGGAACTACAACTCCCTAGCTCTTGTACTATCTGATATGTTTACTAATACATAGGTGTTGACCTACAAAAAGCTACAACCTTCTCTTTTCTTCCAGGGACCTCGTTTCATAAATTTTTAGACTATATCCATGAATAGAATCATTCAATCATCAAATACATCTGCATCAACCAATCTCCTTTGCACCAACCACAACTGAATCAACCAATCACTTTGACAACCCTTCAATCTGATCTTTGAGAATGCTGTAACCAGAATACAGTAACCAAAACCCAAGGCAGAACCCAAAACACTGCAACAACAAATAGAAGCAGCTAAAACATATTTTATGAGGTAGAAGCTACTTCAATGTGTCAAACCTGTGTGCATACACTCTTTTGTCAAGGCGAACCTGTGTGCAGATCTGCAAATGAAATTTAAGATGTATATGCTATTTTGATATGTCGAACCAACGTGTATATGTGCATTTTCTAAAGATAATCTGTGTACAGATCTGTAAATGACGATTTAATCTTTAAAGCAATTTTATACTTCAGTTATACCCAAATCATCATAATTATAGACTACAACATGTGCCCATTATTCAAATAAATAATCAAAACCACATAATGATACTTCACTTCAAGCCTTAAGATCTTGACCCATCATTAGATATTATCCTTCATCAAACGCTAAGGTTCATCCTTGGTTCAGATCCAACTATGCACCGTAACCCAATAACGTGTATACTAGATATTTCTCTTCATCAGACATTCAATACTTGAGTGCTTTTTCCTAATGATCTTCTCCCCCTTTTACAGTCTTATGCCTTACTCAATATCATGGACCAAAATACCATGGACCAAATACCACAGACCAAAACTTAGTTTTCCAACATGTACGTGCCTTTCCTTCTGTGAAAGTGTGTGTGTATGTTATATGCTCATTTTGGTCTACTAACCCATGTGTACACGCGGCTTGGTCAATAGGGAACCTGTGTATACCTCTCTTTCTTCATTATGTCAGTCTGAGTTGTGATTTGTCATTTGAGTCAGTTGCCATCAAGGACAACACCTGTGTCATAGTGCCAAATCTATGTCATAATGCCAACAATCTCCCCCTTTGGACTTGATGGCAACCCCAAGTCACTCTCCCACTTTTTCATCAAGGGAAAAGGGTTATGCTCCCCCCGAGTTCATGCTAAATTCTATGATATGCTAAAGTGTGCTGACTGAGCTCCATGCTCCCCCTGAATATAAGAAAGGTCTCCAAAAAGATGTTCTAAAAGAAGAACATGACTCTATACACACATCATAAATCACCTTCCTATCACCAATGACTCATACATACATCCATCTCCCAACCAAGTGGGGATATACCAATTGTTTATACATGTCAAAACAAGAACATTACATCATCCATCCCGTGCATAGTGGGGTAACAAAATAGGTTGTTTCATGACCTTTACATTAAAAGATATACATGAAAAATATAACAAAGACCAAATATCTAAAGCAAGAACATGACAGTCATCAACAACTATCATCAGCAGCATCTGTCTATCACCATCCAGACGAGCAACCATGTTCTCCCCCTGAGCTTGTTCCACCTCAATAAAAAATAACAGTGTGAATTTGTACCAAGATCTTCTAAGATAATGCCAAAAATGCATTATTAGAAGTATATGCTCCCCTTGAACCTGTGCCAGATAATCACTGTCAGACCCATATTAGAGTCCTTTCATCCTGAGTCTGGCCCACTACTTTTCTTCAAACCAACATATATGTGACAGTGTCCATAGAAACCAGCATATGTACACAACTACATTTCATGAAACTCGCGTATAACCACTTTTCTATGAAATCGATAAGTTTTAACAATAGGATGATGCACCAACTACTCCCAACTTCTGTCTGAGATATTCAAATGTCTCTCTGGGCAGTGGTTTGGTGAATATATCAGCAACCTATTCTTTGGAGGGAACATACTCCAATTTGACCTTTTGTTCAAGCACTTGTTCATGTAGAAAATGATATTTGATGTGTATGTGCTTGCTCTTGGAATGCATGAATGGATTCTTTGAAATACTGATGGCACTGGTATTATCACATAGAATGGAGATGGGTAGAGTACATATGATTTGAATGTCTTGCAATGTTTGCATCATCCAAAGGAGTTGTGTGCAGTAAGATGCAACAACCACATATTTCGCTTTAGCTATAGATAATGCAATTGAACTTTGTTTCTTGCTGAATCAAGACACTAATCTGGAACCCATATAGAATGCACCACCACTAGTGCTTTTTCTATCATCAACGCTTCCTGCCAAATCTACATTTGTATATGCATGAAATGTAAGATCTATATCTCTGGGATACAATAAACCAAAATTCTATGTTCCTTGAAGATATTTGAAAATCCTTTTGACTGTCTGAAGGTGTGATTCCTTTGGATTTGCTTGGAATCTTCCAACTATTCCCACTACCTGCATATCTGGTCGGGTGCCTATTAGATAAAGCGGACTGCCAATTATGGATCTGTAAGTTGGTTGATGTACTACTACTAATTCATAATTTGAGCTGAGACTGCATCCTGTTACCATTGGGGTACATACTGGTTTAGAATCTTCCATGTCATATTTTTTCAAGATCTGTTTGAGATATTTGGTTTGTGACAGAAAAATACCATCTTTATTTTGTTGAACTTCTAGACCAAGAAAATATGTAAGCTCACCAAGCAGGGACATTTCAAATTCTTGCTACATTACAGAAGAAAATTTATGACTCATGGCTTCTCCATTGCTACCAAAAATGATATCATCAACATACACAACAAGTATTAGCAATTTATTATTTCCAATATTTGTATATAGATTGCTATGAGCCACTCCATTTGAAAAACCTTGTTGATGGAAATATTTGTCAAGACAGTAATACCAGCCCCTTGGAGCTTGTTTTAGACCATAGAGAGCCTTTCTAAGTCTGCATACAAGTTTTGCATCATTTCCAAGGATGAATCCATCTGGTTGCTCAAGATAGACTTCTTCATGTAGGTATCCATTAAGAAAGGCATATTTTACATCCATTTGGTATACTTTGAATTTCTAAAAACTAGAAAGAGCAAGGAACATTCTTATAGCTTCAAGTCTAGCAACAGGTGAAAATTTTTCTTCAAATTCTATACCTTCTTGTTGAGCATATCCTTTACAAACAAGTTTGGCCTTGTTTCTAATAACTTCTCCATTTTCATTCAGCTTGCTTTTGAATATCCATTTAGTTCCTATGATATTCTTATCATGAGGTCTAGGAACTAATTCCCAAGTATTATTCTTTTCAATTTGCTCAAGTTCTTTATTCATGGCTTTGACCCAACATTCATCTTTGCATGCTTCATTTACATTTTGAGGTTCGGTGGAGGATAGCAGTGCTAGATAGCTTGAAGCTTCTATAATAGTTCTTCTTTTCTACACACCTACCTCTTTTTGTCCCAAAATTTGAGTCTCTAGATGATTTTTCTAAACATACTTGGACGAAGTCTTTTCTTCTACCATTATCTCTTCTTTTGGTGCTTCATTGGTTTCTTCTTCAAAGTTAGTCTAATTTGATGTGGAGGGATAATCCTCATCTTCTTCATAATCTTCAGTTTTTCTTGCTTTGGATGCTTCATCAAGCACAACATCAATACTTTCAATAATTTTCCCAAGTCTTTTATTATAACATTTATATCCTTTGCTTCGAGAAGAGTAACCAAGGAGAATACATTCATCTACTCTGGGTTCAAACTTACCAAGTTTTTCATCAGTCCTTTTGATGTAACATTTTCTTCCAAAAGATTTGAAGTATTTTATAGTAGGAGTCTTACCATATCAAAGTTCATGTGGAGTTTGAGTGTTGTTTACCCAAACATTTTCTTTGTTGAGAATAGTGACGATAGTGAATGCAGCTTCACCCCAAAAGGTTGCAGGATTTCTAGACTCATCTAGCATAGCACGGGCCATTTGTTGAAGAATTATGTTCATCCTTTCTACCACTCCATTTTGCTGAGGAGTCCTTACAGTGGAGAATTGCATTTTTATTCCATGTTTTTCACAAAATTCAAAGAATTCATCTGAGGTAAATTCCGCTCCTTGATCAGATCTGAGGCATTTGATTTTGTGATCTGATTCATTCTCAACCAATGCTTTGAAGGCTTTGAATTTTTCAAATGCTTCATCTTTATTCTTTAGAAGTCCTATCCAACACATTCTAGAAAAATCATCAATGAACAATATAAAGTATTATTCTCCATGAGGTGACTTTTTCCTTGATGGACCGCATAAATCAGTATGAACAAGTGCAAGTGGATTACTAGCTGATCCTTCCTTTTTAAGGAAGTGAAACCTAGTTTTCTTACCAAATTGACATGATTTGCATATTGTATTTTGGCATGTTGATATTAGGAAGATCACGAACAACCTGGAATTTGCTTGATTTTCTTATTTGAGAGAAGCTTACATGCCCCAACCTTCTATGCCATAGCCAGTGTTCATCATTTTTTCTTAGATAGCACTATTGTTGTCCTCCCTTGAGTGTGTATAAGTTGTTTGGAGTTATTATATCTTTGATCACGGTTTCATGTGTATCAATCTCATGAACAACTCATCCATTTGATCGAAATACTACTTCATTTCCTTGATCACACATTTGACTGACACTTAACAGGTTATGCTTTAGACCATCAACATACATAACATTCCTAGCTTAAAATTTTTCTTTTAAAAGAATAGAGCCTTTACCTTTTATGACAACAGTAGTGTCATTTCCAATTGATACCTTCTTTTCCTTTTCTAAGGAATTATATGACTGAAGTTTTTCTTTGTCACCTATCATGTGTTTTGAGCATCCACTGTTGATGTACCACTAATTTTCTTGTCCTTCTACATACAAGGCTATACCACATATTTCTATTTGTGGTTCTTTCTTTTTCCATATTTTGGGAATTAATGAAGTTTTCTCCTTCTGAGATATTTGCCAAAATTTACTCCTGCATTTAGATTCTTCATGACCAAAGTTGTTGTAGATAGAGCACGCTATTTCATTTTCAAGAAGAAAAAAGTTATTGTATGTCTGTTTCATGATCCCTGTCACATTCCTTTGATTTTGTGCTTCTCTAGTCATGATGGTCTTGTAAGCAACACATTTAGCAACTTTGTGTCCAAAGTTATGACATGAAAAACATTGGCCATTAAAGAAGTTCTTGTGATTATCGAATCTACTGACCTGGTGATTGTAATTTATATTGATATTCATTCTTGAAGCGGATTGAGTATAATTTTCCTGAGGTTGGTTGTAGCTTATGTTCATCCTTGAAGTAAATTGAGCCTGATTTACCTGGTGATTTTCTTTATGCCTTTGCATACAATTGTCAAATTGTTCACTGCTCTTTGCTGCATCAAAATAGCTTTTAGTGGAGGTTAACGACTTCTATGCTTGAGATGCTTCTTCATTATATCCAAGACCTGTCTTTATCAGAGGAGAACGCTGCACTAATAATTTCATTTAATGTTTCTGATCCTTTAGAAAACCTAAGATTAAGAGCTTTTGTTTTCCCAATATCTTTTCTTCGACCCACAATTTCACATTCTAGTTTTTCATTGTGTTTTTCTCTTTCAACAAGTTGGAATGTCAAAGTATCTATAATCATATTCTTTTCTTCTAAACAGATTTTGAGTTTAGATATTTCTTCATAAAGATCATCTTCATCTAAAGCATCCAAGTAGTCATGATCTTCAAAAGCCATCAGAAGTCTATAGTCATTACTATTTTCATCTTAATCACTAATTGATAAACCATCGCTATCTTCATGCGTATAGTAGCTCTTCTTACTTACGCTTTTTTTTCTATTCCATTTTTTTTATTCCTTACCTTTATCGAGCTTATATTTATGAGCACATTTGGCAGCATAATGATCGAATCTTCCACAAGAAAAACATTTGAAAGGTATTTTACCTCTGAATCTTTCGGCACCCCATTGAAGGTTCTTGACAAAGTTTGCTTCTTCCTCTCCTTTTGAAATATGTCCTGATTCATTGATTTCTTCTCTTCCTAAAGCTTTAAATGTGGCTTCTCTCATATCTAATGGACCTCCCTTTCTCATCTCGAAAGAATTTAAGATTTCGTGCAACTGTGTCATAGTAATAGCCTAAAGATCCTGCTTTTCTTCTATGGCAGATACCTTTGATTCAACTTAGCAGACAATGATTTTAAAACCTTTTCAACTAAAGTGACTTCTTTTATCTCTTCACCCAAATTCTTCATGCAATTAACAATCTCATCTATACATAAGAAGTAACTAGCTATATTTTCATCATTATGCATTTTGAGAGTTTCATATTGAATTCTAAGAGTTTGCAGTTTTGTACATTTTACTTGAGAGTCTCCTCCGTAGCTTAGAATGATTTTGTCCCATATTTCTTTAGCAGATTTGAGGTACATAAATTTGACAAATTCTGATTGTGACAGACTTCCCAATAATGTAGTGACAGCCTTGGCATTTGTTTCATATTGCTTTTTACCTGGTGCATCTATAGGAATTGTTAATGGAAATGTATATCCTCCTTCCATGATTTCCTAGACATTTGTTCCAAGAGATTGAAGATAGGTTGTGGTTCTTACCTTCTAATAAACAAAGTTTCTTCCATCAAATATTGGTGGTCTGATGGATCCCTCTCTTTCTTGATTACTCATGATGATGGATCTTCCTTCAAGCGATCAAGCTTCTTCTTAAGGACTTGCTCTGATACCAATTGTTGGAAATAATACTGAGAGGGGGGGTGAATCAGTATTAGCAAGTCAATAATTTTTCATTTCATAATCAGATTCATATATGCTACTTCAGTTAATGGAACTTGCGCGTATATGCAACTGTGTTTAAGGAAACTAGTGTATATCTTGCAAACTTATGATTTAGTTAATTGATCATATGTTGATATTTAATCAATGCATTAGAACCATATAAACAGTAACTAGGAGTAGTAAAAATAGAATAGACAATCACACACATGAACACAAGATATAAGGTGGAAACCCAATGTGGTGGAAAACCACCTGCTACAATCGTCTCTATCTTATTTTTAAATAAAAAACTTCTTTTTACACTTTTGTACTGGTGCAGTCTTATACCAGTACGCAGGCTTCTACCTACAGAAGGCTACAACCTTCTCTCATTTCCCAGCTTCTCGTGGAAGGGAATGACAACCCCCTAGCTCTTGTACTAGCTGATATGTTTACTAGTAAGTAGATGCCGCCCTACAGAAGGCTACAACCTTCTATTTTCTTCTAGGGACCTTGTTTCATAAATTTTCAAGCTAGATCCATCAATAACATCATTCAATCATCAAATACATATGCATCAACCAATATCCTTTACACCAACCACAACTAAATCAACCAATCATTTTGACAACCCTTCAATATGATTTTTCATAATGTTGTAACCAAAATATAGTAACCAAAAGTAATTAGAACCCAAGCCAGAACCCAGAACATTGCAACAGAAAACAGAAGCAACTAAAACATATTTTATGACGTATACGCTACTTCAATGTGTCGAACGTGCATGCATATGCTCTTTTGTCAAGGTGAACCTGCGTACAGATCTGCAAAACAAATCTAAGATGTATATGTTGTTTTGATATGTAGAACCAGCATGTATACGCGCCTTTTCTAAAGTGAACCTACGTACAGATCTGTAAATGATGATTTAAACTTTACAACAATTTCAGACTTCCGTTATACCCAGATCATCATATTTACAGACTACAACATTTTCCACTTGTTCAGATAAATGATCAAAACCACATAAGGATACTTCACTTCAAGCCTTAAGATCTTGACCCATCATTAGATCTTATCCTTCATCAACTGCTAAGGTTCATCCTTGGTTTAGATCTAGCTATGCATCATAACCCAATAACCTGTATACTAGATCTTTCTCTTCATCAGATATTCAATACTTGAGTGCTTTTCTCTAATGATCTTCTCTTCCTTCTATAGTCTTAGGCCTTACTCAATACCATGGACCAAAACCACTTAGGACTAATACCTTGGACCAAATACCTAGGGTCCACACTTTGGACTAGATACCTTAGACCAATACCATGGATCAAATACCATGGACCAAATACCGAGGACCAAAACTTAGTTTTCCAACACGTACACACCTTTCCTTCTGTGAAAGTGCGTGTGTACGTTATACGATCATTTTGGTCTACTAACCGGCGTGTACACGTGGCTTGGTCAATGGGGAACCTACGTATACCTCTCTTTCTTCATTCTGTGAGTCTCAACTGTGATCTGTCATCTGAGTGGATTGCCATCAAGGACAACACCTGTGTCAGAGTGCCAAATCTGTGTCATAATGCCAACAAGGTGTTGATGGAAAAAACTCCCAATGAAGCCTTCACAAGGGAGAAACCATATGTTTTTTATTTCAATGTGTTTGGGAGTCTACTTTATGTTCATGCTCCATAAGAGTAGAGGATGAAGCTTGAACCCTCCAACTTGGAGGGTATTTTAGTTGGTTACAATAAGTCTTCTAAAGATTACAATATCTATGTTCCTTCCCAAAGAAAAATGGTAGTAAGCTAAGATGTGAAACGAGATAATGATACATGGACTTCCAATTTCCAAAAGCACACAATATTAATTAAGGAGAAGACAACACTTCCTACCCATTGTGTTGATCTGTGTGTTTCAAGGATACTAGGTGCATTTCAGATAGGTTCTAGCATAGAAATATATATTGTTCTCCTCTTTCGTATAGCCAAGAAAACCAGGTGGTTTACACAAATATTGGAGGAGGAAATTGAGAAGGATGGTGCTTCATCTACATCCATTTAGGTAAGCCATTCTGCTAAAAGGTTCCCTAGTTATGTTGCATTGATGTCTTCCATTATAAAATTTTCTAGTTATGAGGAAGAAATAATAAAGCAGGTGTGGCAGGATGCCATGGTGGAGTGGAAATCCATCATGAGGAATGATGTATACAATATGGGAGATAATGCCAATACCAAAAAAACTAATGGTGGATTCTTGGTGTTGGGTGTTATGTTAACAGTGAAGCCTCTAGCCAGTTTAGTCTTGATGTGTTGTTGCCTTTATGGATTAAGGCATGCCTAGTGAGCATATTGGATAGCCAAAATTCAGTAGCTAGATGGACTTAGATCATCTATAAAGGCAGGAGATGCATATCAGGAGCTAAAGGACTGAGAAGGTATAGGGTACGACTGAGATGAGCTAAGACAGCATGTGAAAACCAGATGGTTAGAG
Organism: Pinus taeda; assembly: GCA_000404065.3. NCBI lineage: Eukaryota > Viridiplantae > Streptophyta > Pinopsida > Pinales > Pinaceae > Pinus > Pinus taeda. The sequence goes on along the minus strand of APFE031735944.1, from coordinate 193,942 downwards.
TACCTTGTTGAGGATAGATTGGTTGTCAATGGACTGACAATAAGTTCGAGTTATGTATCTTGTACTAGTGGATGTATGAGGGTCATAATTCCTAGTGTGGGAGCCCTAGGTTGTTGTATTATATATATATTTTTATATAAAGACGCTGGGTTATTGTACAAAATTGTAAAAAAAGTTCCATATTTTGTGCATGTGTGATTTACTCTTGTTTATATTTCATAGTGCAAAGTAGTATCATTGAGATTCTTGGTTTCATAGCATCAAATATTTTAAGACTCTATCCTAGACCCAAAATAATGGAAACTAAACATGGTATCAAAGCATTTCTGAGATATTTTGAGGCACAGAGAATCAGAGTGTGCACAACAAAGCAACTCAGAGGGAGTTGTGGGTGTCTGGATCATGGAGTAGAGGGTTCATCTGAAGACATTGAGATGTGGTCTCGATAGACTACATGATGAGATGGGTTGAGAGTTCTAGTGGATCAGTGGTGAGCCTTGTGCAATTCAGTATGTTGTGTGGGGGTTTGTAGATCGTTGAATTCCTATTTCTTGTCATGGATGGCTGGGACAGCTGAAGGGTTTCTTTGGCATGGATGAGATTAGGTTGATTGAGATGGCTTCATGTGATGGAATACAGGTTGGCAGGCTAGAGTCTTCATCAGATCATTGTGTTCCCTGTCTGAGATTGGTGAGATTTTAACAAGAGTTATTTGATCAAAGAGGATGAGTTCTTGCAGGACTGAGATAGTGGAGATTATGTAGGATTAGAGAGAGTCTAGCCTTAGAGGGAGAAACCCCTATGGATGTTTGGGATCTTCAGGCTCAGATGTGATGAGGCAGAGGCATTAACGAGACTAGCGGATTCATTTTACAGGGTATGTTGTAGTGATGGATGCCATATGGACTAGTGTCACCAGATGATGATGGTTACTTCCTAGTCTTGGAAGTACATCCCTTGATAAGAGGGAATGTTGATTTTTGTGTAGCATGGGAGGTACTCCAAGCCCCAGTTTTTGAGAGTTGGAGGTCAAAGCGCCACAAGTAGACTTGTGGGCTTACAACCCAAGCCTAGGTATTTTCACCCATTGATGTTTGGGCCAAAATTGTTACGATTCTTTGACATGTGATGGATGAGGATGATAGCTCTTGGTAAGATGATTCTAATGCAACAAGAATCATATGATTCCAAGTTGTCATTGAGGAGTTATGAATTTTTTATGTCTAATGTGGGTTGGCACCATATGAGTTAAGATCGACTTATGTTTAGTAAGTCTCCTTGACAGCTGGACAACCGTAGAGTGACAATGGAAGAAGCCCCCCTTTTGGATATAAATATAGGGTGATATGTGAGGTTATTACACATCCAAAGAGAGAAACATTAAGGTAGCATAAGAAGGACGACAAGCAACTTGGTGAAGAGGGAGATACCTTTGTTTTGCTGCAGGAGAAGAGGAAAAAACAATGTGAGGGCGTAGGGATAGTTTGGGTTCTTCTTTGACTGTGTGGAGGGTTATCTCATGCCACAACAAGGCTTAGTAAGGTAAGGTGTGAACGCATGTGAAAGGAGAAGGGATGTGCCTATTTGAAGGTTCAATTGAGTGTGTAAAGTTCCAAATCTAGGTTATCATAGACCTATACGTAGATATCTAGGGCAACCATAATACTTGAAGGAATAACAAGGCTTGTTTGGAGGCTAGGGCAGAAGTAAACTTCCTCGGCCTCTCAAGGAGGGACAACCACACTCAATGGAAGTTATTATGGGCTAGTTGACGTGGGTTCTCAAGATAGAACAGGTCGAACACCTATGGTGGTTGTTTGGAGGGCTAAACAATCCTAATCTGGGTGTTGTAGGTGCCTATCAAGACAACGAGTTGCATAGGCTTGTAGATTTGAGGATGTCATAGTATTTGGTGGAGGTTTTGATCTCAGATGGTAGGTTTTTGTGGTCTACAAGAATGCCCTAACCAATGATGAGACTTCAGTCCATGAACATTAGATGAAAGGTAAGTTATTTCTCTATTTTTTCCTTGTGTTAGGTCACATTTTGTGACCAGTATTGGATCAGTTAGTTTGCAGCCTATGGGAGCCATTTGTTAGAGTTTCCTTGGGTGTGAAGGAACTCCAACCAAGAGAAGATCACACAATTGATGGTGTCCTAGGAGAGAACAAGTTGTCGATGCCTAAATTTGTGCAATAGCTCCTTTATTACAGAGAAAAGGGCATACTGGTGGAGTCTGTGGGAAACGATGTGTAAGGGTCTTCCAAGTGTGGGGATGCCCTAACTAAGTGTAGATGCTATAGTGTGGACTTGGCCTCTCGTGGACTATTGGAGGGTAGCGTGAGATAAGACAAAGTGTGGACACGATTGGGCACTTATGGTTTGCTTGAGGACAATGTGATAGTGTCCAAGTTGGAGCATAGTGAGCAACATCGTGATGGACAAAGGTGGTTGCAAGAGAAGCAGTTGTTGAGCTCAAGGGTCTAATCAAATAGGAGCAGCTTGTGGAACCTAATACTTGTGTGTGGAGAAAGACTTCTATGACATATGATGGGTAGACCTCCTAGTCTGTGTTCATTATGGGAGATTTACATCTTGTAGTGATAGGTGGCAGCTCTCGGTGCCCTATGTTGGTCTTCATCGGTGCAACGCAAGAAGACCATAGCGGGTTGAAGTCTGTGCATGTTTGATTCATTGTTGTTTATATTTCGTTGTGCATAATATCATTAAGATTCTTGTTTTGGTACCATCATAGATTTTAAGACTCTATCATAGACCCAAAATCGTGGAAACCCAACATTTCCCTCTCCTCTCTCTCCAATGTGGGAGAATATTTGTACACATTTATGAGTTATTTAGTGGATGCACTAATTATTTGACCCTTTCTTGACCCTCACATGTGGGAAAGAACAATGTTTGTTGGCCAAAAGGAGTAAGACACTCTCGTGTTTGACTATTTTTACCCTCAATGGTGGGAAAGGGTTGGAGTACACCACCTCACATCTAATACAGGTCCACACATGTGAGGAAGTTATTTGGGAGTCAGTTATTTACTGCTTGCATTGGGCACACCATTTCATTATGGAACATGGTTTTGTAATGACAGCTTAGGAGGCCTCTCTTCCTATAATAGGATGGAACTCCTTTCATTTGTACATGGTTGGAAATGGAATAAAACTCTCATTTTCTCACTATTGGTATGAAGTTTTTCCTGTCTCTTAAGCATTTAGTCCCAAGTTAGAAACATAAAGGTTTTTTGGCATGCACATTACATTGAAGGAAGGAGTTAGTGCAACATCAACAAATTCAAGTAATATATGGAGTGTTCCTATGTTATTTCATTGTGAAAATCTTTAAGCTAAATTTTGAGTATTGGGGTTGACTATTTTCAAAATTTAATTCTTTACTTCATATTTGAGTTTAGAAATTTTAATTTTTAGTAGTTGCATTACTTACACTAGACCTAATACTAGTCTATCCTCTCTTTGATTTCTATACAATCCAGCTTCCTAGAGTGATGTTTTCCAAGCATTCACCAGTGAATATGTAGAAACTTCATAAATACAAGGAAAAAGTGCTTTTGCTTGAGGGTCAAGATAAGACTCATGCCCAATGGAGGCATTTAGAGCCTTTTATTTTCTTTCCCAATCATCTCTTTGAGTTTTTCCTTTAACTTATGTTTACTTGCAGCCTAGGACTTATGTATCTTTACCTTTAGAACTAAGTTTCCTTTTTCTTGTTTCAATGAGCTATTTTTTTCATCTTTTGTTACAAACAAATTGTGTTCTGTAGGTCGACCATGAACATAAGCGATGGCATAACCTCTAGATTGATTTTTTGTTTGTATGGTATTATCTACAGGTCATCCATTTAAAAGGGGCCCATTCCAAATTGGTTTGCATTATTTTTCTTTGATTTAAGAATTTATTGCATTTGCTAAATTTATTTAACTTAGATCTTGTCATGCTAATAGTTCTTCTCAAGGCTTATCATTGGAATTTAGCATAAATGAAGTTTTGATTTGGTTTCCTTGCACGTAGCTTTGAATCTAACCCTAAGTATAAATAAACTCAAGCACTTCAATGTTCAAACATCTAGCGATTTTTCATGCCTGGAAATGAATGACCAACATTGCCACTTGCTCTCTAATCTAAGGTTTTATGCTAACACTACATCATTGACAAATGGAAAATCAATTTCTAAGGGGACAATGATCTAACCTTTCAAATGTATCAATACACCTCGGAGTTATCGAAGGTTGTAAATTTATATTCATATGTAGATGACATGTTTTCTTCTCTGAATTCTAGTGAAAGCCTCCAAATCCAAATCACGAGAAGAATATATCAATTAAATCTCAAAAAGGATCGAACCCATATCTGATATAATAAATGCATGCAAAAAATCTAGTCGAATCAATAGGGCAGTGAAGAATTGAATGTCATAGAAGGGTATGGAATCTGCTACAAAATCCTAAAGATTATGAGCAGAGAAAGAGCCAACTAAGTGTGGCTAATAATTGAATATCATAGAAGGGTATGGAATCTACTGCGAAAACATAAAGATTATGAGCAGAGAAAGAGCGAACTAAGTGCGGTGGGAAAATAAATTTTAATCCGTCAATTTTGATTTTAGAGTAGCTGCAAAATTAGATTTTAATAGGTATTAATATCTTAAAAATCAATTTCTATGGTCACTTAGGTTTTCATTAAGTTTATTTTTGTTTGAGAAAAAGGAGGTCATCTCACATAGAAGTTATATCTAATGATGTTGAAGATAAGTAATAATGTTAGTCTAATGAGTGCATCAGAAAAATGATATTTTTCTCTAATATATGTAAATAGGTTCATATAAGGAACGAAAATGGATATGAGTTTTACACATGAGGGAAATGTCTATCAATATTTAAGGAAGTGACAAATATTATTAAATCAGTAAATAATGTTATCAATAAATGTAAATAGTTATAGGTAGCCCATTATTTTTTAGGAAGTTCAAATAGAGCTTAAAAATATCCTATTAGAAGCTAGCCATAGCTTAGAAGGCCTTCACATGTGTTATTAAGAGAGACACAGGATAAATTTTGACTAAAGAAAATAAGGGGTACAATAAGATCAATGTATAGAACCTACTCAAATCGTGAAGAATATACCCAAACCATCAAGATCACACGCTTTTATGAGAAAATTTATGAAACACCATGGAGCAACTCAAATTAAAACTTATAGCCGAAGCATTAAGAGTTAGAAAAGAGTGTTTAAGTGAACACAATAAAAATAGTACACATTGGACATAATATCATATGCACATGGATCATACATATCCAACTAAATATGGTAGCTAAAGGAAGCTCTTCCTACACCTAGTGTCCTAGATGGCTAAGGCAAGGTGTGATCAAACTAATGATATATACATTAATTACATATAGATTTGTATACCTTAGATGGAAAATGCTCAATGTGACAAGAATCGTAGGGGTTGATATGATAAAATATTAATTTTAGTTAACAATGGCATGTTGTATGCTTAGCAAAATTACTTCAATATTCCTTAAGCATCCAAGTAGCAATTTCAATTTAGATTTCCAATAGCAATCACATTAACCATTAATCACATTGATAATAAAAGTAGATAGAACATAAAACAATATGCAGAAGACAAGCCAAGACAGGAGGACACCCAATTTGGCAAGTTCCAGGGAAAAACCCATTGTTGGGAAAACCCTTTGATCAATTCTTCTTATTATTATATCACAATTTTAGAAGAGAGAGAGAGAGGCTACAAAAGTCAAATTGGCTTCCCCAATTCAAAGCAAAAAATATTGTCAATTTATGCAGTCAAACTTCAACCATAACTAGAAAGTTAACGTTGGTCAAATCAATAATCAATCATCCTCAATCAAAACTCGACCTGATTAGGAGGTCAAATTTAGCCTAAAATAGCTCAATCAAACTCAGTGAAAGGAGAGAAAAAATGTTTTAATTTTCTACGGTGAAACTGCAGTCAACCATGAAGTCAGCGCTAGTCAAACTGCCCATATTCCCTCATATTTTGTGCCCAAAAATGCGGCATAAAGAGACAGAAAAGATCCTCTAAAAATTGCAGCCAAAGTTGGTCAATAACTCCTTGGTCAACACTGGTCAAACTTGGTCTGCTGCTTGAAATTTTGGTCGTGCAATGCAACCCAAAAAACTCATCCTTCTTCCACACGTGAGAGGGAGACAACTTGCCCAATAGTTGTATGAACCAATGAGAGAAGGAGAGATAAGAATGTGTGAGTGACGATGATGCCAAATGAGATGTGAGGTCACTTGTATTTATACAATTCATTGTGGGTCTTGGGCATGGGATCCCCCCAAGGCAATTTTTGGAGCTTAAAGCACAAGTTTTGACTCAATCTATTATAAAGACTCCATGATTTATGGGCGTGGAGTGCGAATATGTAATAGAGTCATAGGGTTGTCCGCCCTTCATTTTGTAAATGTAGTGTCGGTTTGAGAAATCCACCCATGGCCCACGGACCATGGGATTATATAAATAGAGCGAGGCTCTAAGTGTAAAAGCGACATGAAGGGATCATAGAAAGAAATTGATGAAGCATTGAGTGGAAGTGTAGAATCATGTCTTTGGACCGTAGAGTAGGAGAAGGATTTGCAGTTGAGTGTGGAGAGGACTAGTAGTCCACAGCTAAGTGCACGAAACCCTATAGCTGAGTGTAGAGAGGACTAGTAGTCCGCAGCTAAGTGCGCGAAACCCTGCAGCTGAGTGTGCAGGGCGGGTCAAGTCTATAACCATTGGAAGAATTAATAAAAGAGAAGTTTTACGATATTTCTATGTATCTTTTCCTGTTTTATGTATTATTAGGTATGAATTGTAAGTTTACAGTTTATTTACTGTGCGAACTTATATAAATGTGTTGAGTAAGTGAATATAATACAAAGTATCTACTTATGCAAAGATAACTAACTGGTATAAGAAGATAAGTGAGACCCATAGCGTGACTTGGGGATATAGTGCAGATCGCTGCTCCAATAGTGTGAAAACCTCACAACCCTTGGTTAGGGCTATGCGAAGGCAAATATAATAGGGCACGAAGACCTCGTAATCCAAGGAAGTGCATGAAGTAACCTGCATGAAGGTATTCACAGTTAGACTAAATGAACCCCTTAGACATCTCAAGGGTGTGGAACCCTGGTTCCAGCACCCCCCTATACTACTTCAGGTGAGACCTCAATCCTCGCTATGTGGATTGTTGCCGAAAGGGCCAGTAGTATAGGGATTTGTTTTGGCTAATTAACTCTAAACCTAGGTCAGGCCCCAGCAAGCCAATAGATGGTTTCATTGTTGGGACCAGAATCAACGTAGAGATGTCTAATGTCATATCATTCGAATCCAACTAAGAAAGAAATTGAAGGTTTGCTAGACAGAAAAATTCACGAGTTCACGGCATAGGAGAACAAGAATCCGTGGCTATCAAAAGAAGAGTGGTTAGAATGCTACTTGTACACAAAGATCCACGAAATTTTCTTCACATCTTTCCTTACTGAGTTGTATGAGGGGATCGCGAAGCTAGCAGATAGCCAAGGAAGGTGCAAGCTCAAAAGTCCTAATGTGTGAACCCTATAATTGGTGCATAAATTAGAAGCATTGGAGAATAAGATCGCAAGCGTTGTTGATCACTGGCTCGATCAAATTATAGGAGGATTGATTACTGATTTCGTGGTAGACACTTCAGTCAGCTATAGCAAGGCAGAGTGACGCTTCCTCAAAGGACCACGAGGTAAGTATGTTAAGTCCCTAAACACTTGGATTAAAATGCTACTGTGTGAAAAGCGGATTATGTGAATACATTGATATTTGGGGCTACGCGAAGTGGGAGAATTTACAGAATTGAAGGTAGTGCGGAACTACAAACTGGCCCCTTGATTTCACCTCCACAAGGGACAAGGAAGAGCTCACGAAAGTCCCACCAAGAAGTGCGATCAATTTGATAAGGCAGAAGATTTCGTGCATACCACTGCCCCCCCCCACACCACCACCAACTTCACTACCTTCATCCCATCTTTGCCCGTACCACCTACGCCGCCACCACAAGTTAATATGGCAAGTACGATAAAGTTGTTAATGTTCAAGGGAGTAGGAAATGAAGATCCAGACTAGTTTTGGTTTGTGATAAAAGCTGGATGGGAAGCGTAGGGAGTTACAGATGACAATATAAAGAAGGCAACGTTGGTTAGTGCTCTATAGGATCGTGCACTGACCTGATATATCAAGAATTATAATGACAATCTGAATTCATGGATCGCGGATATCCAAACTGCACTGAAGAGAGAATTTAGGAGGCCGAAGTCAAAGGCGCAGACAATAATTGGGTTCAAGGAGATCATGATGCTCCTAGGTGAGACTCCTTGGAGTTTGATTAGAGACTGAAGTGCACGATTGATGAAGCTAACATGACTTTGAGGGATGGAAATCACCGTGAATGGTTTGTAGCATTGCAAACGACGCATTTGAGGAACGTGTTGTCACAACAAAGTTTAGCAACTCAGGCAAAGGAATTGGAGGTTGTGATGAAGCTAAATGAGACCCCAATACAGGATCCTAACCTGGGAGTTCAGCAAATCCACGCATAGTTGAAAAACTTGTGCCTTGAGATGCAGAGTCTAAAACAAGACAGGACATCTTGCCTAGAAGTGTGTGACGAGGTATGGTGTGTTAAATGTAAGGGTTAGGGTCATGACAAGGACCACTTCCCAGTGTTTGTGAATTACCTCGCGCGAGGAGGACTGATGCCTTTAAGACTAGAGGCTAAGCAGGACCTAGTGTGTTGCCTACATTGTGGTACATAATTTGTCAAATAGGAGGAAAGAATGCTATGGACAACTGCCATTTGTTGCAAAAGTAAATGCAGAATTCACAAAGGTTGTTCTGTAATTTCTATAGATCAGCGGGACATGATGAGCACATCTATAGAAGCTATGAACTGATGATGGATAGGACTCCCACCTATAGACTTTAGGCTGAAATGTGGCCCCTTGACCAGAACACAGGAGTGGCGTGAATAAGATTTTAGGGGCACGGACAAGGCCAAGGTGGAGGAGGACTTGGAAGAGCTCACAGACAACTGATATGTTACAATAACGGGGGAACAAGACATTATGCCCATGATTGTATGAATCCAATGTGCCCATCATGCTTGTATTGTACATTGTTTGATAATGAGACAGAGGATTCTCCCACACTAATAGTGAGGTTGTGCAATAAGGGAGCGCTCCAATCTCCCCCGACTCAGAACCTGCAAATGATGAGGTCTGAGCCACACAAGGAAGACCCTAACGTAAACATTGTGCTCAAAAGTATGATGATGACAGGCGATGATAAAGGCAAGCAGCTTGAAGATAGTACTTGGGTTCACAAGGCTCCGATGAAAGAACCGGAGTTTGATTTGGAGCACACTAAGAAAACCGTCATGGAAGCTAGGAAGAGCTTCACTGATGCCTCCACTTCAGGAAGCAAAGACAGACTGGAGCCAGAAATGAACCCATCGATGTGCATGACACTCCTGGAAACATGCATGAAGCTATTGTGTGACAACAAGGTTGTAAAAGGACTGCAGGAACTCATAAATAGATGTGATGGGACCACATTAGGAGAACCACATGTAGTTTGGAAGATTGGAAAGCATGCGACAATGATGGGAAGAGAAATGGGATTGACTGTGCAAATTAGAGAACATGAGATGGGCCAAGTGATTCTGGATTTAGGATCGGATGCAAACGTTCTGCCGAAGTAGACATGGGAATGCATGGGAAGGCCTACGCTACAATGATCTCCTATCCAAATGCAAATGGCGAACCAAAAAAAGATCCTACCTTTGGTAATATTGTAGGGAATCACCATGGATATTGAAGGAGCAAGCGCGCTAGCAGATTTTGAGGTGATAGAGATTGTTGATGACAACAACCCCTACCCTGTGTTATTAGGAACCCATTGTGCCACTGACATGAATGGGGTGATAAATTTCAAGAAGCAGAAGATGATTTTTGAGAAATTGTAGGCAGCGTCTAAATAAGTTAGGGAAATTGTAGAGATGACTGTCGAAGAGGTCATGCAGGCCCTGACCATAAAAGATGCCCCTAAAGGTGCTGGGATTGTTGCGGAAATCCTTAAATCACTGCGCATGCCAAGACAGAAGAAAGATAAACAACCAATGATTATGGTGTGTTTGTCCCCTCGAAACCTGTTGCTAACTAGATTAACGATGGAGGAAAAAGGTAAAGCAGTTAACCTACAAACCGACGAGGAGGAAGAAGACCTTGAGGATTTCATCATTGAAGAGGACAATGACAAGGGCATGGAGGAACAAACCGTGGCTACGCACCCTCCAGAAAAGCTTCTCGAATATGTCCCCCATAGAAAGGGAAGGCAAAAGTGCCCAAGGACCTCGACGAGAGCAAGAGCTCTCTGTAGACTCCGCTCCTCTCAGATGATATCATTTTTGAGGGCATGCACCTGGGAAGGGTGCCGAATTTGAATTTTGAAGATTGGGATCTCGCTGACCATGAGAAATTCCCTCACCTAGAGACCGCATAGCTCATGAAGCCAAAGTAGAACACTGTGGTGAGAGTTATATAATTGGAGCCACTCAAGTGGTTACGTGGAGTTGAAAAGGCAGGGTTATTAAACCTGCTCTAGGTGTTGAATTACCACCACGCCCCAATAACAATCTTCATCATTAGGCAGCTACTCTACTTGGTGCATGGTGAGTGTTCGTAGTTGAAGGAGCACATTCCTATCACGTACCACTTAATTGATCGTACTACCCAATTCCTGTGTAAAGGAGAGGACCCTGCAGATATTTCGCAAGGTAATAACAATGATTTGGCCATCGTGGAGGCCATGAAAAATAAATACAATCTGGAGAAGAAGAAAAGGGGCTACACCATATCTAACATCAACAACAAAGAAGTCAAAGTTGTGACCCAAATACTGGTAGGTAAGCTCATGCGGAAGTGCCGCGCAAATGAGGTACCCACGCCGATGGTGGCACTTGTTGAACAATGCATAGAAGGGGTCCAGTTTAACTAGTCTGAATTCTTGTGCAAAGAGTTCCTGGAGAATTTCCGCGAGGCACGGGAACAAGGAAAAATGTTCCACTATGCATGGCTTCCGCTGTCCATAGTGCTGGTGACAGGGGAATTTCTAGAAGACAGCCAGTTCCCCATGATTGCAAGCGATCTCCCGAAGGCCACAAAGTATGCTTCACTGTGGGCTGCTAAGGATGCAAACAGGATCCGCGATAAGAAAATATTATGGGTGTTCATGGAGATGAACATCAAAAAGGGGATTAACCGCAAGCCACAGTTATCACACAATGTCTACAATAGCCTACAAAGTTTTACAAAATTTAAAGCGGACTTTCATCACATCTACCTCAGGATGTGCAAGGACCCTACAAAGAAGTGGAACAAACTACCATATATATCCACTGATGATGTGATCTTCGATGTGCTTGAGATGTGGCCATCGGAGTGGCATGCTCCAGACATCTCTGTGTTGGAAAAATCTGCTACGCAGAAGAAGAAGTAGGAGGAAAAACTGCACGTGGCATAGTTGGCGGAAAAGAGATGGAAAGAAGCAGTAGCAGAAAAATCATAGGAGGTGCGGGACACTACGCAGGCAGTAACAGAATAGAAAAAGGTTGCAACAACAGCATCATAGAAGGAAGCAGAGAAGGCGCGTGAGGGAAAGAAGTCACCTTCACCTTAGCAGGAGAAATAAATGGAAACAGAGGAAGAGAAGGGTTGTGCCGACCCATAAACAACATCAATGAAATTTAAGCGCCAACACCTGAGTGAGCAGACGGGGTTGCGCAAGAAGGTAAAAGCGTCCAAGTTGTCTATCGACCCGATCACCCTTAATGGGATCTACATGATATAGGTGAGACAATGCACGATGTCACCACAAAGGCCCTCTAAAAATTTGTGGAGAAGAATAATACTGTGTTGGGGGCCCTCTGAGCACAAATTCAGGAGTTGCAGGTGCACGCTCCTCAAGCTGATACCCTCTCAACCAACGTCGTAGTAGGAATAGCCGCAACTGAAGAAATGCTATACACATAGACAGATGACACAATAGTGCTGCTAGAAGGGGCACTGGTTACAACAAATGAGACCAACTAGCCTATAGTTAGTGCACTAAAAGGGATAGGGATCAACGTGGTTGCACTCCCATGGAAGACACTCTATCTTCTGCAAGATGGGATTACTAAAGAACTGTGGTATAGGGAGAGTCGTGCGTTGTAGGTGCTGAGTAAGCAGAAGATCAACATGGAGTAGTTGAGGTTGCAGCGTGATGAGGTCATGTCCCAGAATAGGAGGATGGTGCAGATACTAGAAGAAGCCTGCAAGATGGTCCCTGAGCTGGCCATCCCAGCAAAAGCAAAAATAGAGGTGCGGATCCAAATATTAGTAGTAGGGGTCCGCAAGGTGTGAGAGGAAATGGCTAAGGTTCAGCTGGAGCTAAACCTTCAGATCACAGAGCTACAATTGAAGGCACAACCTTTAACTCCTCCAGGGGTAAGGGAACAGCATGCCAACACCATTACATCAGGGCTGGAGGAGATCAGCAGTACAGTAAGAGACTGCACCAGAATGTTAAAAGGATCATTCCAGGTCCTCACAAATCTATAGGAGGACCCGAACATATAGTGCTTGAAAACTTAGTCACGTGAGCTACAACAGCAGTATGAGAACATCAAAGGGATGGCGCAGATGGTGGCCCTCACTCAAAGGCTCGCACAAATGCAACAAGCCAAAGCATTGAAAGAGCAAGTAGATGCAATGTGACACAAAGAAGCAGTTTTGAAGGCACGTGTTCAACCTTGGATGGATGAGGCCTTTGTTATCATAGCAACAATTGAAGGAAAGCTCGCACAGATGTAGGGGACACAGAAAGCACTTCCAACACTACGATCTCAGAACAAGGAATACAAGAGATTCAGCAGGCAACCGCTCGGTGCACTGTTGACCTTGTAGCCATCCAAGCAGAGATGGAGGGTATCCATGTGAAGATCTCCACATCGATAGAGTGACTCAAGGGCGAGTCATGATGTTTGTGTTGGGGGCCTATTGGTTGTGGGATCCCCCCAAGCCAAGTTTTGGGGCTTAAAGCCCAAGTTTTAACTCAGTCTATTGTAAATACTCCACGATTTATTTTGCGGAGTGCAAAGTTGTAATAGATTCATAGGGTTGTTTGACCTTACGTTTGTAAATGTAGTTTCAGTTTGAGATATCTACCCATGGCTCATGGACCATGGGATTGTCTAAATAGAGCGAGGCTTTAAGTGTAAAAGGGACATCAAGGGCTCATAGAAATAAATTGATGAAGCATTGAGTGGAAGTGTAGAATTGTGTCTTTGGGTCGTAGAGTAGGAGAAGGCTCTGCAACTGTGTCCGCAGAGGCCTAGTAGTCTGTAGCTGAGTGTGCAGACCCCTGCAAGTAAGTGCGTAGGGCAGGTCGAGTCTATAATGATTGGAAGAATTAATAGAAGAGAATTTTTACCATATTTTTGTGTATATTTTCATGTTTTATGTATTATTGGGTATGAATTGCAAGTTTACTATTTATTTACTACGCAAACTTATATAAATGTGTTGAGTAAGTGAATATAATACAAGGTATCTATTTATACAAAGATAACTAACTGGTATAAGAAGATAAGTAAGATCCAGAGTGTGACTTGGGGAAATAGTGTAGATCGTTGCTCCAACAGCGCAGAAACCTCACAACCCCTAGTTAAGGTTGCACAAAGGAGAATATAACAAGGCATGAAGACCTCGCAAGTCAAGGAAGTGCGCAAAGTAACTTATGAGAAGGTATTCACAGTTGGACTAAATCAACCCCTTAAACATCTCAAGGGTGTGGAAACCTCGTTCCAGCACCCCCCATACTACGTCGGGTGAGACCTCAGTCCGCACTCTGTAGATTGTTGCTGAAAGGGCCAATAGTACAGGGATTTGTTTGGCTAATTAACTTTGAACTTGCATGAGGCCCCAACAAGCCAACAATGTGTGAAGAGACATGTCCATTGGGATTCTTGAGCCTCCATGTTGATGTAGCCGACCTGAACAATTTGTAAATGTGTTCAAAAATCACACTTCCACTTATCTAAATGAGATGATCTTTATATCAATTTTGATCCTCTAGAAAATAGAAATTTAATGCAATCATCATCTCCATCAAATGATCTATCCCTTGGTGGAATTTGGCCCTAGTCTCCAATTTTAACACAACCAAAATTTTAAAATATCCTCTAAAGGTCCAAATAGAAAATGGAGTAACATATCCCATGATATCTAACTTGGGATATATGCTGGGAAATCCTCAAAGTATCTCTAAAGAAATATTTCTCATTGAATTTTAGGTTAAGAAGAGGTACGATGCCTCACTAATTTGGTAGTTGAAGAGGTTCGAATCTTGGTTTGTCAATTTGGCCCTAAGTAGCAAGGCAATATGGAAGGAGGTGACCCCCTTGGAGGAGTTTTATAGGGGAAGGCAACATAAGGGCTTATATAAAGATCTAAATCAAAGGATATTCCTCATAAAAATTTCTAAACATGTATTTAAATAATCCAGATAACAACCTATCCAAATGTTGATAAATACAATAAAACATCGCTTGAATACCATAATAAATGGTGGCATCTATAGATGAGGTGATCCTTTAATTCTATCTCGTTTATATGGAAAAGCTAGTAGATGTTATTAAGAAGATTGAGAAAGGTCATTATGATTAATTTTAGCTTGATGTGAATGTAAACCCACTTTGAATGCACTAAGGGGGGATTTGAACAACAACATCTCGTGCTCTTGTGCATATGTGGTTAAACAAAAAAGTCCCCTTTCATTTGCATGAAGTGTTCCTAGTACAAATCCATGTTAGAGTCAAGGCCATGAAAATATGAAGTCCAAGTACATTGAATGTATTATCTATAAATAACCTCTCTAGCTACATGACACAAACATACATTGACATCATTTACATTGGAGGCATAAAGCACTTGAATTGTGTTACAACTTTAATCACTCCCCCACAAAAATGTGTCATGCTTCCTTGTGATGATTCTTCAATCATAGTGGAGAACAACCTCACAATGTAAAAGGAATTTAAACATGATGTAACTTTAATAGTGCCCCACCTTAACCCCCTGGCTCACCACTCATTGCTAATCTAAGGCTATTTCAAGCATTGATGTGGATAATATTATTTTATTTTCTCTTATGTATAGTATTCTACATTGAAACAATTGAGTTTAGTGGTTAAGGAATTACGATTTAGGGGATTTAGGTGTTAGTGGTTAAGGGGTTAGCAGTTAAGGTGTTTAGGTGTTGAAGGATTAGGTCTTAAGCGTCATATGTTAAGAGGATAAGGATTTATGGCTTAGGAGCTTGTTCATGGATTATAGGTTAGGGATTAGTGCCTTAATATTTAATGAGTCAAGGGGTTTATGGGTTATGAGTTGTGAGTGTAGGGGTTAAGGGATTATGGATTGGGGGTTAAGGGGATAGGGAATTTAGTGGCTATGGGTTAAGGGCTTGTGGTTTGTGGTAATTGGACTCCTAATCCCCTAATCACTACTATTGGGGGTTCCCCTATCTATTTCTCTTGCTACCTTCCCTCTGGGTCCCCCATACCCTATTAAATTAAGTCCTAATCCCCCTTCTCATTCTTTAGTGCTAGGATTCTAGATCTCAATAAACCATGCTTTTACCTTTGATTTCTACCATCCATGCTACCCTTATGTCCCCTTGCCGCATTCAATACACCATAACATACTCTCCCCCAACCTTTTGGGTCATACGATTCAAATTTTCGTAATGTTATGAACCCTAAAATTTGGTCCCAATGCCCCTACAAATACACCCTTGGGCCCCCTTCGCTAAGGCATTAAAGGAGCTCCCATATTAATGTGTTCGACAGAGAAATCTAGAGAATATTCACTTGTTAGTGTCCAACACGCAGATAAAAAATAAAAAAACTCAACTTACTCAGTTTCCAATTCTTCAACAATTTAAGGAGGTAAGATTACTAATCAATTACATAGCTTAAGGTGCATTTCACACTTTGTATGCCTCTTTAGACACCATGTGTGTGATAGGGAGTGAGTGCGTAAGAATTCACCAAAAACATTATTGAGATTCAATATCTAAGCCTTTCTAACAATTTCTTGAGCATAATAAAATTCCAATGAAATGATGGTTTTCTCATTTGGAATTTCATAGTAGCATCCTTATGTCTATTACATGGCCATATAAATGTTGTTTTCTTACTTTGGTTGGTGAATTTTTGTGTGTAAGTTCTATAGTAGAATGAAATTTGTTGGTTACAAACATAGGCCCATTTTCTTTTCCAAATCACCCAACTGATATTTAAATGCCAATGCCACATTCCCAATATTATTTTGTTGCAACACAACACTAAAATTCATTTGTTGACTTATTTATTGGATTTCTACCAAGGAAAATATGCATGTGCATTGTGTTCGTGTCAATGAGTAATTGCAGTGCTATTGTTCCAAGTTCCTTGACAAGAAAAATCATGCATGTCCATGTGAGATGGTAACAACCACCATTTTTCCCTTTTAAAGGATCCTTATTTATGTTTCATATCAATGTAGAAGTGACAAGGACGTCGCCTTGTTTTCAACAAGAAAATTTCCTCACTGATTTTACATTGACAAAGATTTTTTACCTCAAAGATGTCCTCTTGTAGGCATGGCATGTTATAGAAATAGTATTCTAGCAGGAAACGATCACATGGATCCTTGATGAGAAGGTTCTTCATTATATGGAAGAATACTGGAAGGATTATATTCCCCTAGAAGTTTATGGGTGTAGTGTGGAATATTATGGAAGCAAGCATCAAAGAATTTTACTAGTTTAGTTGCAGCATGAAGGAATAATTGAAGTATTTTATCATATTGAGAAAGGAGCCTCATCAAGGACATTTTCTTCAAAGAAAGAGGTAGTCCGTGAAGGAAGTTGACTAGATGACAAAATGAAGGAAAGAGGCATGCACATCTTTAGATAAGAGCTCTTCTTTAGAAATTAGAAATCATGTATACAGAGATATGGTAGGAAGAGTTGGATGCATAAATATATTTGGAATCATGTGCATGGTATGTATTGGTTAAATACTAGATGAAATAAGGACTCTTCCATATGGGTACTTGATGTATAGAAGCATGATGGTTGTGCATAAAACCTGGTGATACTAATCAGCATCCAATATGGTCTCTTGAAAAATGAAAATAAGACATGATAATTTCAGATGGAGATGCAAAGACCTTGATGGATACGATGTTGAAGCTTGATGATTGATTCATTTTAGGAACATATTGATTGATGTTTGCAAGTTGAAGAGCATGGAAAATGGAACTATAAGTAATATTCAAAAATAAACCAAGAGAAGGAATGTTGATCTAAGAGGAAGCAAGTAGCAATATTTGATATCATGAATAAAGGTTTTTATGATTTGGTAAATCTAATATTGATTGTTTTTTTCATATGTGATTTGGCTACATGATGTAGGAGTACGTGCTAGAAAGATAACAATTGAGATAATCTATCTGCAGTTGTTTGGATTGACTCATAAAAAAAGAAAACTAAAGTCTTGGAAAATCAGAAACCTTGGATGCTTGAGCTAAATCATAACCATATTCTAGACAAAAACATGATTGAATTATGATATGATTGGATGGGTTTGTGGAGTATTGTAAATTGGAGTAGAATTCTATTACTTCTACAGATACAAATTCATGCTATGTAGCATAGTCCATGACATATATTCAATTTGATATGTTCAAATCCATGTACAATGTAACTGTCCAACATAACCAAACTGTCATTTCCAAGGATCGAAAAAAGAAAATTTGTTGATTTCTTAATTGACATAGCTTGGACAACTTAAATAACCAGTTGTCTCTATTAATGAAATGATGTCTTTCTTTATTGACAAGTGAAGTACTAACACATGTTGTATAGTTCGAAGGCATGATAGGCATGCCAGGACGTGTCAGGTGCCAAGATGTGGAGTGAATGCATGCTAGGGAGTGTGACGGCCAAGTGTCAGGGAAACACAAGGGAGAACTCATTTCAAATGCATGGAAATGAAGTGTCATCTAGTTCCAGGAGTGCTAAGGAGGGAGTGAAAAGGTATACTAGCTAGTGCCAAGGCACCACAAGGGAGAACTAGGTCAAAATGCTTGAAAATGAACGAATAAGAGTGTTTTCCAAGGAGTGTTAGTGAATTCCAGGTGTCCCAAGGAAGAAGTGTTTTAGGACAAGTTTCTAATAGGAATTGTAGGAGGCAAGCCTATGGTTGTGATAAGGTTGGTACAAAGTAGTTTCAGACAAATGGAGAATTTAGGTCGGGCACAACATTGTTTTGTTAATGACTTGGTTACCAGGTTCCCAAGTCAAAACAAATGTAAGGCTATATATGAGGGCATGATAGCTCAAGAGTGCCAAGGTGTTCCAGTGAATGTCAGGAAGTACTGACACATGCTAGATAGTTCCAAGGCATTTTAGGCATGCCAAGTGCTAAGGCATTCGAAGAAGTTCTAGGCACAAAGATATGGCGCCAACACATGCTAGGGAGTGTTAGGGCCAATTTCCAGTGAAACACAAGGGAGCACTAGTTTCAAATGCATGGAAATGAATGAATAAGAGTGTCATAGAGAGTGTTAGTTATTACGAGATGTGCTAAGTCTCAGGGAGTGCTAGGATGTGCTAGGGAGTGCTAAAGCATGCCAAGAAATCCAAGGGATGCCAACACGTGCCACATAGTGCCAAGGGATTGTTAGGCATGCCAGGTGTTATGGCATGTCAAGATGTAAAATTTGTTGCTTAGTTGCTTTATGACAAAAGTTGGATGTGAGCATTGTATTCGTAACTTGTTAAGTTGTATGAGCGGACATTCAATAAGAGTTGCCTCGGATAATTTATAGGAACGTTTTAGGTGAACAAGGCATACTCTAGTTGTAGTAATTGTAGCCTTCTCAAGTTATTGTTATAGTCAAGTTGTTGCTATAGGTTAAGCAAGGTCTATTTGGGTTCCCATGTTGTGAAAAATTTAATGGTAGTTGTGAGGGAATGATAGCTATGGAGTGTTAGGCATGCTAAGGAATGAAAAGGTGTGCTAAAACATGGCAAAAAATGTGAATGCATGCCAAGGAGTGTTGGGGAGTGTTAGGGCTAGGCACAACATTTTTTTTCAATGACTTGGTTGGTTTCCCAGCAAAAAGGGTAAGGTTGTTTATAAGGTCATGACAACTAACGAGTGCCAACATGTGCCAAGAAATGACAAGAAGTGCTAACACATGATAGATAGTCCCAACGCATGTTAGGCATGTCGTTGGGGCCTTCGTTTCACATTTTTACGGGAAGACAAGACAATAATAGGTGGCAGGGACAACTGGTTGAGTTGCGGAGTTGACAACCAAGGGGGGGAATAAGAACTAGGAGTGGTCTGACACTTGTGAAAAGGTGGCATGGGAGAACAACATAAACCAAGCAAGTAGAGAGAAAAGGAAGCCAAAGGTAGAGTCAGCCGAGAAGGAAATAAGTGGAACTGGCAGTCTAGGTGTGAAGGAGAGGATAAAAGTTAGAAGAAAGGATGAGAAGGGGTTAGTGATTACTATTTGTTGACGAACCAAGTGAGTCGGGGATTAATGCATCCTTCCTGAGCTACGAAACAAATGTACACCCTTGCTTTTTTGGTCTCTGATCTATGGGTTGGGTCATTCATGTTATTGATGATCAGGCTTTGAGCCTTCTGTACTTATTTATGTATTTATTTCTATGAAGCGTAATGAAAGAGATAGTTTGCACCTATGAAGTATTATTGAGTTCTATACTAGTTCTTTAAAATTTTAAAATATATGTCTATATGTTGTATGATTTGCTAAGGTAATGTGAGTAGAATAGTATGGTTGGATTACAGTAGGTGCTTGATTTTTATGAGTTAATATTGGTTGCAAGTGTCAATTCCATTGGTGCCTCATTCTACCCCCTCACATTTTAGCCATGGCACGCCTCGGGTGAGACTCCTTACTCTTTCCAGGTAAGGTGAAAATGTTAGCATTGTTCTAGACTAGAATGGAGCCTTGTTGACACCTTGTTCCTAAACCTAGGGTCTCTTCCCTATTCCCATTTTCATGCCAACACATGTAAAGTCATGCCAAGTGCTAAGGCATGCCAATATGTTCCAGCTGTTAGGGTGTGGTGCCAACACATGCTCGAGAGTATTAGGGAGTGCTAGGAAACATAAGGGAACACTAGTTTCAATTGCATGGAAATGAATGAATAAGTGTGTGATGGGGAGTGTTAGTGAGTTCCAAGTATGCTAAGGAGTGAGTGAAAGGTATGTTAAGTAGTGACAAGGCATGATATAGTGCTAGGGAAGCATGCCAAGATGTACCAAGTTCCAAGGTGTGCCAATGTGTGCTAAGGAGTGTTAGTGAGTGCTAGGGAAACACAAGGGAGCACTAGGTCAAAATTCATGGAAATGAATGAATAAGAGCATGTGACAGGGAGTGCAGCGAGTTCTAGGTGTGTTAAGGAGGGAGTGACATCGTATGATAAAAAATGTAAGACATGCTAGAGTGAGAGGGTAACATCCAACCAAGATGTGCAAGGTGCCAAGGTGTGCCAACGCGTGCTAGGAAGTGTTACAGAGTGGCATGGGAACACAAGGGACCACTAGTTAAAAATAATGAATGGGAATAAATGAATAATATTTTGTGATAGGAAGTGTCAGTGAGTACTAAGTGTGCTAAGGGAATGACAAGATATTATTTGCAGTGCTAAGGCATGCTAGAGGCCAGGAAAATGATATGCCAAGATGTGCCAAGTGTGCGTTTTAATGCATGCGAGGCAGTCTTAGGGAGTGCCATAGAAACACGAGGGAGAGATAGTTTCAAATGAATGGAAATGAATCAATAAGAGTATGTGGTAGGGAGTTCCAGTGAGTTGTAGGTGTGTTAAGGAGTGAGTGACAAGGTATTCTAGGTAGTGCCAAGGAATGCTAGAGTGCAGGGTTGACATGCCAAGATGTGTCGGGTGTCAGGAAGTGTTAGGGATTGACATCGAAACACAAGGGATAACTAGCTCAAAATGCATGGAAATGAAAAAATAAGAGTGTGTGATAGGGAGTGTTAGTGAGTTTCAGGTGTGTTAAGGAGGGAGTAGCAAGGTCATATGCTAGGTAGTGCCAAGGCAACCTAGATTACCAGGGCATGTCAGGGAGTGATATGGAGTTCTAAGGAGTGCCAAAGCATACCAAGGAATGTAGAGGTGCTAACACATGCCACATAGTGCTAAGGGATTGTTATATGTGCTAGGTGCTATGGCATGTCAAGATGTAAACTATGTTTCTTAGTTTTTTTACGGTGATGGTTGGACGTCAGACTTGACATGGTAACTTGTAACTTGTTAAGTTGGATAAGTTGAAATTATACTTGAGTAGCCTAAGATGAGTTATAATCAGTTCTCGAGTGAACAAGGCATAATCTATTTGTAGTAACTATAACTTGGTCAAGTTCTTGTAGTCGAGGTAAGACTTGGTTGCTAAAAAACGTAAGGGTAGTTGTGAGGCCATTATAGTTAAGGAATGCTAAGGCATGCCAAGATATGAAAAGGCATGATAAAACATATTGAACATTGCTAATGCATGTTGAGGAGTGTTAGAGAATGTTAGGGCATCACAAGGGAGAACTAGTTCAAAATACATGTAAATGAACAAATAAGTGTGTGCCAAGGAGTGTCAATGAATTCCATGTGTCTCAAGGACAAAGTGTGTTAGGAGAAGGTAAAAATATGAATTGTAGGAGGCAAACCTATGGTTACAATTATAAGGGGTCGGTCAAGCCAGTTTCACACGAAGGGAGACTTTGGCTTGCACACAACATTTTTTTGCCAATGACTTCGTTGGGTTCCTGAGTCGAAAATACTAAAGCTATCTATGAGGGCATGACAATTAGGGAGTCATTCCAAGGTGTGACAGGGAATTCCAGGAATTACTAACACATTCCAGACAATTCCAAGACATGTTAGGCATGCTAAGACAAGCCAACTGCTAACGCATGCCAACATGTGCATGTGCCAGGTTCCAGGGTGTGGTGTGAATGCATGTTAGGGAGTGTTAGAACCAAGTACCAAGGAAACACAAGGGAACACTAGCTTAAAATGCATGGAAATTAAGTGTCAATGAGTTCCGGGTGTGTTGAGGAGGGAGTGAAAATGTATGATATGCAATGACAAGGCATGCTAGAGTGCTAGGGAAGCACACCAAGATGTGGCAAGTGCTAAGGTGTGCCAATGTGTGCTAGGGAGTGTTACAATGTTCCAAGGAAACATAAGGGAGATCTAGGTCAAAATGCATGAAAATGAATGAATAAGAGTGTGTGACAAGGAGTGTCAGCAAGTTCCAAGTGTGCTAAGGAGAGAGTGACATGGTGTGCTAGGTTGCGCTAAGTCATGCTAGATTTTTAGGGCAACATGCAACCAAGATGTGCCAAGTTCTAGGTTGTTGCAAGAAGTGGTAGGAAGTGTTAGGGAGTGCGAGGGAAACACAAGGGAGCATTATGTCAAATTAATGGATGCAAATGAACAAATAAGAGTTTTTTATAGGAAGTGTTAGTGAGATACACATGTGTTGAGGCAGTAACAAGGTATGGTATGCAGTGCTAAGGCATGCTAGAGGCCAGGGTAACATTCCAAGATGTGCCAGGTGCTAGGGTGTGCCAATACATGCCAGGGAGTGTTATGGAGTGCCAATGAAACAAAAGGTAGCACTAGTTTCAAATATATGGAAATGAATGATTAAGACTGTGTGGCAAGGAGTGTTAGCTAGTTATAGGTGTTGTAAGGATGGAGTGGAAATATACGTTAGATAGTGGCAAGGAATGCTAGAGTGCTAAGGAAACATGCCAAGATGTGTCAGGTGCAAGGGTGTGCCAATGCATGCCACGAATGTTAGGGAGTGCTACAGAAACACAAGGGAGAACTAGTTCAAATTGCATGGAAATGAAGAGATAAGAGTGTGTGATAGGGGGTGTCAACTAGTTCCAAGTGTTCTAAGGAGGGAGTGACAAGGTTATATGCTAGGCATTGCTAAGGCATGCTAGAGTGTTAAGGCATGTCAGGGAGTGCTAGGGTGTGATAGAGATTGCAAAGCATGCCAATAAATGCACAAGATGCTAACACGCGCCACGTAGGGCTAAGGGATTGTTAGATTTGCCTAGTGCTATGGCATGTGAAGATGTAAATTGTGTTTCTTAGTTGTTTTATGGCCATGGTTGGATGCGAGCCTTTAATTGGTAACATGTTAAGTGGGATGAGTTGAGAATGGACATGAGTAACCTAATATGTGTTATAGGCAGTTCTTAGGTGAACAAGACATAGTCTAATTGTAGCAACTATAACATGGTTAAGTTGTTGTAGTTGAGGCAGGACTTGGTTGTGATCCCAAGTCTTAAAAGAAGTAAGGGTAGTTTTGAGGGCATGATAGATAAAGAGTGTCAGGGCATGCCAAGAAATGAAAAGGAATGCTAGCACATGGCAGACAATGTCAATGGATGTTGATGAGTGTTAGGGAGTGTTAGAGGAACACAAGGGAGAACTAGGTCAAAATTCTTGGAAATGAACGAATAAGAGTGTGTACAAAGGAGTGTCAGTGAATTCCATGTGTCCGAAGGATGAAATGTTTTAGGAGAAGTTTAGAATAGGACTTGCAGCAAGAAATCTTATGATTGTGATAAGGCATGGAAAGATCAATTTCAGAGAAAAGGAGACTTTGGGTTGGGCACAATATTGTTTTGCTAATGAATTGGTTGGATTCCCAAGTGGCAAAAAAAATAAGGCTATCTATGAGGGCATGAAAGCTAGGAAGTGCCAAGGTGTTCTAAGGAATGTAAGGTTCCCATGTCATGGAAAAATATAATACTAGCTATGAGGGCATGACTGCCAAGGTGTGTTGGGGAATGCTACGGCATGCTAACATGTGCCACATAGTACAAAGGCATGTCAAACAAGATAAGATGTGCCAAGTGCTAAGGCATGATAAGATATGCAAGGGTGTCACTACGAATGTCAGGGACTATCAAGGAAACAAAAGGGAGGAAAATGTTAAACTACAAGGAAATGAACACAGAATAGGGTTAATAAGTCATCAATTTAACTTCTCCATGAGGGGCATGACAGGCACACCAACACTAGGTGACAATAGGTGCCAAGTGCCAAGTGTCATTGCATTCTAAGTGCCAAATATTCCTCTGTTGCTTCTCATCTACTTTCCAGTAACCGATCTCAAATAAATTTAATATTAAACCATGCCAAAGTATACCAAGTCATCTCAATGCATGCCAAACATGCTAAGACTTGCCAAGTACCAACACGTGCCAAGTGATAATGTGTGTCGTGGAGTGTGATGTATGCGATGAAGTGGCATAACATGTTGAAGAGTGTTAAGGTGTGCTGGAGAGTTCCAATGCATGTTGAGGAGTGTTAGGGAGTACTATGACAATACAAGGGAACACTAGGTCAAAATGCACGGAAGTGACTGAAAATGACAGTGTGTCAGGGAGTGTCAATGAGTGCTAGTTTTCATTCCAAGGAGGGAGTGACAAGGTATGCTAAGCACAGGTAAGGCATGCCAACGAATATCAGGGCATTTCAAGAAGTGCTAGAGTGTGCTAGGTAGTTCTAGGGTATGCTAACATGTTCCAAATAGTGCCAAGACATGCCAGGTGCTAAGAGATGATAGGATGTGAAGGGTGCCAACATATTTCAATATGCTCCAGGGATTTTCAACGAAAAAAAAGGAATAACTAAACTAAAATGAAAGGAAATGAACATATAGGAGGGTTGATAAGTTGGTACTTTATCTTTTTCAAAAGGGGCATGTTAGGCACAATAATAATATGTTCCAATACATGCCAAGTGCCAATTTTTTCCAAGTGCTAATGTATGTCAATGCAATATTATTCCAAGGTGTTCCAAGGCATGCTATGGACTACAAATCATCCCTACACATGCCAGGGGAGTTCTATGCTATCCTATGGCATGCCAATTGGTTCTCGGGCGTCCTACTCATGGAAAGATGTTCTAGGTACAAAAATGTTCCAAGACATGCGAGGTGCAAAGGAATGTTACTGTGTTCTAAAGCATGTTAAGGTGTGCCATGAGTGTTGAGGAGTGTTAGGTCTATCTGATTAATATAATGGACAAATCTTGATTATGTTAAATAATATAGTTCCTACACACACTAGTGGAATTTTTTCTAAAGGGAATTTTATAGATAATAAACCTAATAGAGATAATTCATGTGTTGACTCATAGGAAAAGTATATTCTTATGACTTGAGGGAAATGATACACACTAATTACTTCTTAAGAAATTGACTGATTCTAACCACTATGGCATTGGACACATAATGAAAAGGACTCAACAACAATTGTCTTAAATCATTATCTTTTGAAAACAATATAGAAATAGGTATATAACATCATCAAAAACTCATTGGAATGATCAATGATGATGAACATTTTTTGACCGTCACCAAAAGTAGCCAAAAAGAGCATTGGTGAGGGTTAATAAAATATCGTCACTAGAAATGTCACCAAAGAGAGAATTAGTGATGGGCCTTTAACAACCCTCTCCAAAAGTGTCACCAAAGAGAGAATTAGTGATGGGCCTTTAACGACCCTTGCCAAAAGTGTCATTGAAAATGGCTTTTGTGACAAACCATAAAGGACAATCACTATATGCACTTACAACAACGCTTTTTTAAGGACTGTCACCATATGCAACATTGGTGACGAACCTTAAACGTCCATCACAGGAATGACCCTCACCATTGACCATTTTTCTTGTAGTGGTTGGAAGTTCTGATGGGCAAGGAAATGTTTATAAGGTAACGTTTAGACTAATTTGTTTTGTTTACTTCCAAGGTTTTGTAGAGATTATGTAGTGCCTACTAACTGAGGCTTTCTTTTCTCCAATTTAGCATTAATTTTCTCACAAGTTATTATGGGGTGAGATAAATAATCAAGAGTATTTCCGGTACTTTATTGTCATTCGAACTTATTTTTCTTTCCATTGCAGGTAATGTTGTGGGTTGAAGGTTTTCACAGGTATGTAGCAGTTGTAGCCTCACATGGCATTGATTTTTATCTTTGGGCGTTTTAATAGGTTTTAATGTTGAGCATGTCATTTCTCATCCTTGTTAATGTATACAACTATAGTTGTAATTATTTTTTAATTATTAGATTGAACCTTTATTTATATAAAATATATTCATGTGTTTAGAAATTTTTCTATCTACCCAATACAGTGGACTACCTGAGTCAAAATTTACTCTTCACTGAAGTTATTTTTTGTAGCTTCATAGCTTCACAATTTTAGGCATTAGTAATAATTTACTTTTGAAGATTTTACATCTCTTGGGTTTTGTATGTGAAGTAATTTCTTTATCTCATGATGCTATGAATATTCATGTATTTTTAGTTCCTATCGAAATTAGGTATTTCCTTATATTGAATGTAACATATTTCATTTTATATATTTGGCATCATGTTTGAGGATTATGTCCATTTTTATATATCTCTTTATTCGTGTATCATTTCTCGACCCTTTCCTCAAGCAATTTATTTATCACGGTTTTCATGTATGCAATTTTTCTTATGTCATTATATAACCTCCTAGGTATAAATCTTTGTCCCTTTATATTCAACAAGGTATATCCTCAAGCATTTATACGCAACCTATCATTGTTAAGTTTATTTATTAGTTTCTTCTTATAACCCTTAGCCTAGTCAAACTCCAAATCTCTTGATTATTATAGGTGTGAAAAGGTTAGCGACATGATTTATGATCCAAGGGCTTCTGCCACTATTATTCAAGGGTTTCCTCTAAAAGTGAGGACTATAATTGTAAATGTTTAATACATAGCATATTCTTTTTCACAAGCGTTGGACTATGCTAATATTAGGCGTAATAAGTACTAGTACAAACATCCAAAGATTATTTTTTCCTTATTTTTCAAAGTATTTGAGTAAAGAAACAACTCATGTAAACAATCTAGTTACTTATCAAAATTCGTTTAATTAATTTAGTTTCTACGTGTCCAACTATCTGTTATTCTATCCTATGCATACATTCATATTCTATCTAAAAATAGTTCTTAAAAGATTTGAAAAAATCAATAGATTCAGTTATCCCAGTATTTGCACTATAAGAAAAAAGGACATTGGAAAATTTCACCATAAGCTCATTGGTGATGGTCAAAAGAGTCTTCGTCACCAAAAAATGAATGTCACCAAAGGTGGCGTCAACAAAAGTGTAGGTGTTGTAGTGTCTTTCAAGGTCCATCACCAATAATGATTTATAATTATGGATACTAACCGTCACCATTTCATATGACCAATGGTGATGGACTTTAGCCAAGGTAACCAAAAAACTGAATGTCGCCAAAGATGGTGTCACCAAAAGTATAGGTGTTTTTGTGACATTCAAGGTTCATCAAAAATAATAATTATAATGATGGATAATGATCATCACCATTTCATATGAACAACAACGATTTATTGTGATGGGCCTTTCATGGCCGTGAGTGTTGATGCATATATTTGGCGACGTTCGTTGACCATCACCATTTCATATTATGGTGAGGGTGAAAATTTTTCATAATAATCTCATTGGTGACATTCAAGCTCTGTCATGAATAATTACTATAATGATAGATAGTGACAGTCACCATTTCATATGAATAACAGTGATTTTGGTGATGGGCCTTTCATGACTATCACTATTGATGTATATATATGGTGGCGTCCATTGGTCGTCACCATTTCATATTATGGTGAAGGTCGAAAAAGGTCACCATAAGCTCATTGGTGATGGTCAAAAGAACCTCTGTCACCAAAAATTGGTCGTCACCATTCCATATCAATATCAGCGCGCAATGGAATTGAACCACCAAGCTCTTGCTTGTAAAGTAAGTGCTCTTCCATTGAGATAGCACCCTTTAAAGAATTAGAAATTAAAAAATTAGACCTTGAAACTTTATAAATTGTAAATTGTACAAATTCAATAAATTATAAAAATTAGAAAAGTCTTGGAAAATATTTTAGTAAATAAGAAAAACATCATTGACATTGCAGGTCCCTACCTAATGGTTATGGAAGTTATGAAAAGTAGTTAGAGGGAAAAATAGTTACGTAGAAAAAAACTCAATATATTTAGTTGAATACTCAATTAGAAGTGAAAATTTGAAGATATTTATAGCCTATAACTAACCTATGACTATCAATTGCACCAGATGTTGTAAAGGAAACATCATCAATGAAATAACATATGTAAGGATAGCATTGATGAAGATAGATGCAATATGTTACAATCTGAGTGAAAAAAATTTATAAATGTCATTCTTCTTGGGTGACATCTTATAAATGGGACCTTCGTCTTTCCTTTATCACATAAAAATTCAAATAAAAAAATAATTTTTTTTTAGATATTTGAATGATATCTAAAATTCTATGTAAATGTAACACGAATATCCAGGGACCACGAAAATGAAAAAGAAAAAAGTTAGCCATAGAGAATGACTAGGGAAATATGTAATTTAGAATGGAGTGGGGTATTGTAGAGAAGGAATGAAGCTTAGGTGACAACTCCCTCGGCATCAATGAGTCGATACCGATGAACCCTCCTCCTGTCACCTGATGGGATACACTGAACGTCACCTCCTTCTCCTCCTCCGCCCTCCTCCCCTACCCACACTCTCTTCCACCTTCCCCTACACTGTGCTGCATTAATTGTCTGGAACTGTATATTTTTAACATCATGAATATGTTGCTTGTGTGCACAGTGGACCATCACACTTTCCCTAATCTACCAGCTCGAGAAGGTATTCCATGATGGTTTGACCAAGAATTAAGCTCTCTAAAAATTATAGATGCATGCAATATTGAAATAACAACATGTCAACATATTTTGATGTGAACATTTAGCCATTAACTTTAGGGATCAACGTAGAATTACAAACTAGGATTTATAGTTACAAGCATCTTCAAGGACAATATTTAAACAATTTGAACCTGGAAATTGTGAAAAGTACTTATTTTACAATTTTAATTCCGGGTTTTATCTTAAAGGAACATATACATTGGTTCCTAGAATATCCTCAACAATCAATTCTAAATATGTCCAAGCAAATGACAATGTGCATGTAACAATTGCTTACATTAAAATTGCAATAGAAAAGTTCATAAAAAAATTTCACCTTCTACTACAAATCTAATGATAAGAGCACAAGACTTTCTTGATCTTGCTGCAATAAACTTCAGAAGGCACTCCATGAACATCGTTATGGTGCATTTTCCATTTTTTTTCCAAAGAATTATTCATTTCAGGTGAAACTTTGGTTCTTTTTGAGGGCTATAACCCTTTTTCTGGTGAGGGAGATACCTGCTTTTCGAATTAAATCAAGTATTCAAAACTTGTATTTTTTTTTCAAGAAAGTCACTAGCTCTCGCTGCAACACAAGACCAAATCATTATAGTTTAGAGAACAATTTAAAATTAAGATATTTAAGAGCTCTTAAAAAGAATATTCTAAGGCTCAAGATGTTATCCAAGTAGTGACTTTGGAGTCCTTAAATAGTTGGGAAAAGATAAATCTAATGATTTGCATGTAGTTTGTTAATGAAACATCTTTTTGTAGATGGAAATAATTCATTCAATGTAGTAAGTTCTACTTTCATAGTTTTTATAATCCCATAACAATCACCAAAAAAGGTCTACAACCTACAACTAATCAAGAAGACGATAGTTCCATGCATTTATTTTGAAACATTAATTTACAGAAATAATTAATACGTTAGTTTCAAAATAATACATTAGTTTGAAACATTAGAAATTTATGTCTGGAAATCATTTTTGTGAAAGCAATTTTCAAACAAAGAAGGGATTATTTAGAGACTCAAAGTTATAGTCTTATAGATTGTTATAAGTACATCTTAATAACTTTGGTTCTTTAAGCACAGAAATTTTCACCTTGGTTTATTTTTTATCACTCTTAATTCTTAATATATCTTGAGTTAAGATGAATCTACACAATTGTAGAATAACAAGAACATCACTAATGATATAGAGTGAAGGAAATAATTGAAGATAGGGAAAGACTTGCCATAAAAAATAATAGAATGCAACCTACTGCTCTAGGAAATATGGAGTACCACCATTGCAGGTGTTTAAACTTTGGTCAACCAATGAAAAGTATAGACAGTTCAACAACTACAAAAAATGCTCCAAAATGTAGATATTCTATAAAGATATCAAATCAAATTTGTGTCATAGGCCCAACATCAAATTGAAATTACAATAAATTGAGGCGAATTTGATTAAAAATGGAACAAAAAGTTTGAGATTTAAGTGAAATTGATTCCAGGTAATGTGACACTATATAGATACAATTTCCAAGAAGGATAAATGAATGGAGACAAACCAGGAGGATGGAAAGAGCCGAAATATATCATGAATGCCAGAGGTGCAGCTAGGGAAACACTGTGGGCAACCCAACTTGGGCCAAAAATAGCTAATGCAATCACTTCAAGTGCTGCATAGCCATTACGAGAAACAAACATATTGTATTTCTACATATGAAATTCAAAATAAAAGTTCTCAAATTTAGAAAATGCTCAAAAAGAGGCTTGATTGTCTATTTCTTGTATTAGACAATTTAATGTAGTATTGATTTTGCATCAGAAATTCATTATGTTTGCAGTAATTTTAGAGTTGGTGTTTGAGTCTGACTTTAACCAGATCACTCTTGGAATTTTGATTTCTACTTTCTTTGTGATATTTCTCAAAATATAAAAATGGATGATAAATTTTTAAAGCCTACTTGTGTTTCTAGTGAGGTTGGAGCAGTAAGCAACACAACACAAAAAGCACCAAAGGGAGAAGTTGTCAATTTTATACCTTTGGGTGAAATTATAATATCCTTAAGTTCCATGATTTCGATTACTATAAATTCCCCTGCACATATCAATGGAATAAGCTAAGCCAATATACTAGATTTATGGTCCCAAGAGAAAATCACATTTTTGACAATACTGATTGACCTAGACAATGAGCCTTCTTTGAGTCATAAAAGACAAGATATCATCTATGTTGGAAATAATACTGAGAGGGGGATGAATTAGTATTATTAGATCTATAATTTTATTTCCCAAACAAATCTATATACGCTACTTCAGCGAAGTGAACTACCGAGTACATGCGACTGTACTTAAGGCAACCAATGTATATGCAGAGAACTTTTAATTTAGACCATTTATCATGTATTGAGCTTAAACCAGTATATCAGAGGTTTATTAGACAATGCAGTAAAATAAGAATAAAGCAACACACATGAACACCAAAATATAAGGTGGAAACCCAATTTCGGTAAAAACCTCCTGCTGTTGTCATCTTTGTCTTCCTTTAATAATAAGAAAATCTGTTTATAATTTTGTACTGGTGCAGATTCATACAAGTATGAAGGCACCCACCTACAGAAGGCTACAACCTTCTCTCATTCTCCAACAACTACTGGAAGGGAGCTAGAACCCTTTAGCTCTTGTACTAGCAAATATCTTTACTAGTATCTAGGTGCCAGCCTACAGAAAACTCCACTCTTCCACCAAGGACCATGTTTCATGAATTTTCAGATTGGATACTCTTAGAACAAAACACTACAATTTGAAGGCCACCTTTCATCCAATTTTCATACTGGACCCATCAACAACATTGAAACTCAGAAAAGCATAACTGCAATATAACCATCAAATACATCTGCATCAACCAATCGTTGCAACTCAATCATCACTTCCTGAACCAACCACAACTAAATCAATCAATCACTTGACAGCTCATCATCACTGTAGCAAATCACAATTAATCAATCTGATCATTCAAAATATTTTCACCAGAATACAGTCACCAGAACCCAAAGAAGAACCCAAAACTTTGCAACAGCAAACAAAAACAACTGAAACTTTAAACATCATACTTAATAAGGTATACACCACATCCATGTGTCGAACTAGCGTGTATAAAGACTTTTACCAAAAGGAACCAGCGTATAGATCTGTAAATTCAAATTTATGATGTATACACTACTTTGATATGCTGAACCAGCATGTATACGCTCTTTACTAAAGTGAACCTGTGTATAGATCTGTAAATGCTAACTTAAAACATCACAACTATTCCAGAATTCAGCCATACCCAGATCATCACAATTACAGAATAAAACATGTGTCAGTATTTAGATCTAGACTATTCAAGATCAAGCCACATAATGATAATACTTTTAAGCCTTTATGATCCCGGTCCATCAACCTTCATCAGCCATATATGTGCATCCTTAGATCAGATCAAGCAAACCTTTAGTAGCTCATTAGCCTACATATATGATCTAACACTTCATAAGATATTCAAATCCTTGCTCACTTCTGGCCTAATGATATTCTCCCCCTTATATAGTTTTAGGCATTTCTCAATACCATGGACTGAAACTACTTAGGACCAATACCTTGGACCAAATACCTTGGACCAATTACCTTGGACCAAATACCTTGGGTCAAATACCTTGGACCAAAAACTTTTTGTTTTCCAAGATGTATGTCCTTTTCCTTCTGTGAACGTGTGTGTGTATGTATACGCTCCTTTTTTTCAGTAGACCTGCATGTATACGTAGCTTGGACAAGGTGAATGTGTGTATGCCTCTCTTTCTTCATTCGTTGGAGTCTGATCTGTAATTCTTTGATGTTGACCTATTTCACTGTGATCTTTCATCTGAATGAGTTTCCATCAAGGACAACACCTGTATCATAATGCCAACAATCTTCCCCTTTGGACTTGATGGCAAAAACAACACCAAGTCACTCTCCCCCTTTGACATCAAGGGCAAAGGGTGGACCAAGATATTTTCTCCCTTTGACATACATTATGTTGTTCATGCTCCCCCTGATCACATGTTGAATTCTCTGATTGATCTCCCTTTTTTGCACATGCTGAGATGCACTTAAACTATCCATGCTCCCCTTGAGCACAAGCAAAGTCTGCAAAAATATTTTCTAAAAGAATAACATGACTCTATAACTCAACTATGTGAGGGTGAAATTCCTATCACCAATGACTCAAACATACATTCATCTCCCAATGAAGTGGGGATATACCAAATTTTACTTGTCCACCCAACCAAGTGGGGATATACCAATTGTTTATGCATGACAAAAATAATAAATATTACATCATCCATCCCATGTAAAGTGCGGATACAAATTACATCATTTGTCCAAGAGGAGTCATTCAAATGTATGAGAAGACCTATCACACCCTAGACTTTTACATGACTTAGGCAACAAATGGTACAAATATCTGAAGCCATAGGTGGACTTAGCAACCATAATGCCAACAACGCTGAATGTATGAGAAGGCTAATGCTCTCCCTAAACCTGTGCTACCTGTGCATTGTTAACACATCAACGATCAAGGCATCTTTGTCAGTCAAATAAAAATTAATGAACAAAGCATATCGATAGAGATTAATCATCAATGTCAGTCAGAGCACCCATATCAGAGCCTGCCCCACTATTTTTATTGTTTGCAAAATAGTTACACTTCTTGACGCACAAAAAACCGCGTGTGTACGCGAGTATACTTCATGAAACACGCGTATAATAACCTTTCTCTAAAAAATTGGATTTAATAGTAGGATGATGCAACAACTACTCCCAGCTTTTGTCTTAGATATTCAAATTTCTCTCTGGGTAGTGGTTTAGTGAATATGTCAGTAACCTATTCTTTTGAGGGAACATACTCAAATTTGACCGTTTGTTCAAGAACTTGTTCATGTAGAACATGGTATTTGATGGGTGTGTGCTTGGTCTTGGAGTGCTTGATTAGATTCTTTCAAATACTGATGACACTTGTATTATCACATAGAGCGGAGATGGGTGGAGTACATGTAATCTGAAAATAATATCCATCTTATTCATTGTTATAATTTCTATTTTTATTTGTTTTGAATTTTTGCATGCTTTATCAACTACAACATCAATACTTTCAACAATTTTTCCAAGTCTTTTATTATAACATTTATATCCTTTACTTTGGGAAGAGTAACCAAGAAGAATACTCATATTCTCTGGGCTCAAACTTACCAAGTTTTTCGTCAGTCTTTTTTATAACATTTGCTTCCAAAAACTTTAACGTATTTTACAGTAGGAGTCTTACCATACCAAAGTTCATGTGGAGTTTGAATGCTATTTACCGAACATTTGCTTGGCTGAGAATAGTTATGGCAGCAAATGCAGCTTCACCCCAGAAGGTTGCAGGAGTTCTACATTCATCTAGCATAGCTCAAACCATTTGTTGAACAATTCTGTCCATTCCTTCTACTGCTCCTTTTTGCTAAGGACTCCTTGTAGTGGAGAATTGCCTTTTTATTCCATGTTGTTCACAAAAGTCAAAGAATTAATCCGAGGTGAATTCCCCTCCTCGATCAGATCTGAGGCATTTGATTTTTCAATCTGATTCATTTTCAACCAAATCTTTGAAGGCTTGGAATTTTTCGAATGCTTCATCTTTATGCTTTAGAAGACCTATCCATCACATTCTGGAAAAATCATCAATGAACAAAATAAATTATTCTTCTCCACGAGGTCAATTTTTCCTTGATGGTCCACATAAATTAGTATGGACAAGTTCAAGAGGCTCACTAGCTAACCCTTCTTTTCTTATGAAGTGAGCTCTGGTTTTTTTATTGATTTGACATGGTTTGCATATTGTATTTTCTAGGATGTTGATATCTGGAAGATCACGAACAACCTTGAATCTACATGCTTTCCTATTTGAGAAAAGCTTAGATGTCCCAATCTTCTATGCCATAACGATTTTTCATCATTTTTGCTTAGATATCACTATTGTTGTCCTCCCTTGAGTATGTATAATTTTTTTGGAGTTCTTGTACCTTTGATCATGGTCTCTCCTGTATCTACCTCACAAAAAACACATCCATTTGATCGAAACACCACTTCATTTCCTTGATCACACATTTGACTGACACTCAACAGGTTATGCTTTGAATTGGCTACATACATAACATTTCCAGATTTAACATTTTCTTTCAAGAAAACAAAGCCTTTACCTTTTATGACAGCAAGAGTGTCATTTTCAAATGAAACATTCTTTTCCTTTTCTAAGGAATTATATGAGTGAAGTTTTTCTTTGTCACCTCTCATGTGTTTTGAGCATCCACTATCGATGTACCACTGATTTTCTTGTCCTTCTGTATACAAGATTATACCACATCTTTCTGTTTGAGAATATTTCCTTCTCAATATATTGGGATTTAATGGAGTTTTCTCCTTTTAAGATGTTTGCCGAAATTTGCTCCTGCATTAAGGTTCTTCATGACCAAAGTTGTTACAGACTAAACATTCTATTTCATTTACAAGAAGAGAAAAGTTATTATAGGAACTTTTCTTGATCCTTGTTACATTCCTTTGATTTCGTGCTTCTCTAGTCATGATAGTTTTGTAAGTAACACACTGAGTAGCTTTCTATCCAAAATTATGACATGAAAAACATTACCCATTAAAGAAGTTCCTGCGACTATCGAATCTATTGACCTGGTGATTGTAGTTTCTATTGATATTCATCTTTGGAGCAAATTGAGTATGATTTACCTGAGGTTGGTTGTGGCTTCTATTAATCCTTGGAGAAAATTGAGTCTGATTTACCTGATTATCTACTTTATGCCTTTGCTGATGATTGTCATACTGTTCACTGGTCTTTGCTCCATCAAGATAGATTTTGGTGGAGGTTGACAGTTTCTGTGATTGAGATGCTTCTTTAGTATATCCAAGACCTGTCTTTATCAGAGGAGAATGTTTAACTTTGATACTTTCATTTAAATTTTTTGTTCCTTTAGCAAATATAAGATTGAGAGATTTCGTTTTCTCAAGATCCTTTCTTAGACTCACAATTTCACATTCTAGCTTTTCATTGTGTTTTTCTTTTTCAGTAAGTTGGTATGTTAAGGTATCTATAATCATATTCTTTTATTCTAAACATATTTTGATTTTAGATATTTCTTCATGAAGGTATTCCTCTTCTAAAGCATCCCAAAAATGATCATTGTCATAATCCATGAGAAGTCTGTAATCTTGTCGAGTTTCATCTTCATTACTATTAGAGAAACCATCACTATCTTCATGAGTATAGTAACTCCATTTATTCACAAATTGTTTTCTATTTCCTTTTGCATATTCCTTTCCTTTTTCAAATTTATCTTTATAAGGACATCTGGTAGCATAATGGCCGACTCTGCCACAAGAAAAGCATTTGAAGGGTAACTTACCTCTAAACCTTCCAGAACCTCGTCGAAGCTTTTTGACAAAGTTTACCTCATCGTCTTCTTCTGAAATATGTCTTGATTCATTATGTTCTTCCTTTCCTTTTGTTGAAGCTTTGAATGTGACTTCTCTCATATCTGATGGTCCTCCTTTTCTCATCTCAAAGGCAGTTAAGATTCCGTGAAGTTGCGTCATAGTGATATTCTGCAGATCTTGTTTTTCTTCTATGGTATACACTTTGGATTCAAATTTAGTAGACAAGGATCTCAAAACTTTCTCAACTAAGGTAACTTCCTTAATTTCTTCACCCAAATTATTCATACAATTGAAAACCTCATCTATTCGTCAGACGTAACTAGATATGCTTTCATCACTATGCATTTTGAGAGTTTCAGACTGAATTCTAAGGGTTTGAAGCTTAACACATTTTACCTGAGAGTCTCCTTTGTAGCTCAGAACAATTTTGTCCCATATTTCTTTGGTTGATTTGAGCTACATGACTTTGACAAACTCTGATTGTGACAGACTTCCCAATAAATCATTGACAACTTTGGCATTGGTTTCATATTTCTTTTTACTAGCCGTATTTGTAGGAATTGTTGTTGGAAATGTATATCCCCCTTTCACAATTTCCTAGACATCCATTCCAAGTGATTGTACATAGGTTGCGGCTCTTATTTTCCAATAACAAAATTGCTCCCATCAAAGATTAGGGATCTGATGGATCCCATGCTTTCTTGATTAGTCATGTTGATAGATCTCCCTTCAAGCGATCAAGCTTCTTCTGAAGGACCTACTCTAATACCAATTGTTGGAAATAATACTGATAGGGGGGTGAATCAGTATTATCAAATCTATAATTTCATTTCCCAAATAGATCTATATACGCTATTTTAGTGAAGTGAACTAGCGTGTACACGCGACTATACTTAAGGCAACCAGCGTATATGCAAACAACTTTTGATTTGGACAATTTATCATGTTTTGAGCTTAAACCAGTATCAAAGATTTATTAGACAGTGTAGTAAAAGCATAATAAAGAATCACACATAAGAAACACACATGAACACCAATATATAAGGTGGAAACCCAATGTGGGTAAAAACCGCCTGCTGTTGTCATCTCTGTCTTCTTTTAATAATAACAAGATATGTTTACAATCTTTTACTGGTGTAGATAATACCAGTACGCAGGCACCCACCTATAGTAGGCTACAACCTTCTCTCACTATCTAGCTACTATAGGAAGGGAGCTACAACTCCCTAGCTCTTGTACTAGCCAATATGTTTACTAGTACGTAGGTGCCAGCCTATAGAAAACTCCACTCTTCCATGAGGGACCATGTTTCATTAATTTTTAGTCTGGATACTCCTGGAACACAACACCACAATCTGAAGGCCATGTTTCATCCAATTTTCATACTAGACCCAACAACAAAATTGAAACTCAGAAAATCATAACTGCAATACAACCATCATATACATCTGCACCAACCAACCACTGAAACTCAATCATCACTTTATGAATCAACCACAACTAAATCAATCAATCACTTCACAACCCATAATCACTGTAGCAAATCACAATAAATAAATCTAATCCTTCATAATACTGTCACCAGAATACAGTCATGAGAATATAGTCACCAGAACCTAAAGCAGAACCCAGAACTTTGCAACAGTAAATAGAAACAACTAAAAATTTAAACATCATACTTCATAAGGTATACGCTACTTCCATGTGTCGAACCAGCATGTATACACACTTTTACCGAAAGAAACCAACATATAGATCTACAAATTCAAATTTATGATGTATACGCTACTTTGATATGTTGAACCAAAATGTATACGCTCTTTTACTAAAGCGAATGTGCGTACAGATCTGTAAATGCTAACTTAAAACATCACAACTATTCTAGACTTCAGTCATACCTAGATCATCACATTTACAAAATAAAACATGTGTCAGTATTCAGATCTAGACTGTTCAAGATCAAACCATATAATGGTAATACTTTTAAGCCTTTATGATCTCGGTCCATCAACCTTCATCATCCATATAGGTGCATCCTTAGATCATATCAAGAAAACCTTCAGTAGCTCATTAACCTGCATATATGATCCAACACTTCATAAGTTATTCAAATCCTTGCCCACTTTTGGCCTAATGATCTTCTCCTCCTTATATAGTTTTAGGCCTTTCTCAATACCATGGACCAAAACTACTTAGGACCAATACCTTGGACCAATTACCTTAGGTCAAATACCTTGGACCAAAAGCTTTTGGTTTTCTAAGATATATTTTCTTTTCCTTCTGTGAACGTGCATGTGTATGTATATGCTCCTTTTGTTCAGTAAACCTGCGTGTATACGCAGCTTGGACAAGGTGAACCTATGTATGCCTCTCTTTCTTCATTATTTCAATTCTGATCTATAATTCTTTGTTGTTGACCTGCTGCACTGTGATCTTTCATCTAAGTGAGTTGCCATCAAGGACAAAACCTGTATCATAATGCCAACAATCTCTTTGAATTTCAATATGACCTCCTATTTAGGAAAAAATTAAGGAACTTACCAATGCAGGATGTCAACTTAAATAATTTTATGAACTAACACCTGCTTTTTCCTAGAGTGAGTAGAGTTGTGTTTGCTTCGTACTAATCTATAAAAAATTCCTTAAGTGACAATGAATGCAGGGAGTGGCTGGTCATTTTTACCTGAGTTTTCCTCTATTATTTCAAGTGAAAAGCAAACATTTTAATTTGAATTATTGTACGTAAATAAGCTTTAATATCCTTTAATCCAATTTGCCTCATCCATGAGTCGATTCTTGGTTTTAGAATTGAACGTGATTTATGTCCAATTTGTGGTGATCCTTACCTAATAGAATAATTAATGCTATTAAGTGCATCATTCTAAAACACAGGACTATATGAGCACCAGTAAACTATCAGAGATATAAAACATGAAAAATCATTTAACAGTGTCACAATTCTTAGTCTTAGTATTTGGAAATTTTCTCTATAATATCTTGAAGTGTAACCCCCTTGTAATTTGGGAGAAATGCTCATCCTAAACAATATTTTATTTATACTTTCCATACAGGAAAATGTTTTTTCTATACTTGATATTATGGGCATATATTATCAGCCATATATTTGATATTTTGAGAATGAGATAGAATATGACTATATAGTGAGTAGAACATGGAATTTTTCACCTAGATAACATGATTCTATAATCTAAAACAAAGAGTGATTATTCAACTAGCCAGAACAAATGTAGCCCCAATTATGAATTTCCCTTGTCTTTATCATTTTCATGAATCTCAACCCTTTTGTAATTTCCTCAAACAACATGGTCACATCACCAGTTCCTTTCACATAAGGTTTGAAAGGTATTTTTCACTTTCATCACTAAAAATGGGCTTCTTGATCAAGCTATATACCTCCTGCTTAATTGTCAGTCCTCTATGAAGAAGGCATAATTTAAACATTTGAACCCTTTTGAAAAGAGTGAATTGAAACATATGTCACCAGGGTTGCTAAAAACAAAAATATAAATGTTAACACTATAATCATGAAAATTTCTACAAGGGATTATAGGGAAGTACCAAGCAAAATTGGGAACAAATTTTGAGCCCTAGGATTTGCTAACTTAAATTCAAAATAATGGATATAAGGAAAGAGGCTCCAAATTTGTAGAAGCAAGAAATCCTTTGTCACAGTCAGGCTAGAATTTGAGAAATTGGTTTGATATGGAATCAACAAGGTAGTTATGGAAACACTCAAGGAAAGAGAAGATGGGAGCAAAGTAAAACAAAATTGTAGGGAAAATCTTTTGTTAAATAATAGTTATTAATAGTAAATAGAAAAAATGAAACATAGAAAAGAGACCATAATTAAGGACTTATTAGTTAAGCTTCAATCTCAGATTCCAAAGTGAAAACTATCAAATTAATCCAACTAGTGGAATTGGAATTCTCCATAAAACCAATTAAAATAAGTGATGGAAATAGTAAGGGGACACATACCCATATGACCAATGGAATGCCTTCTTCTAATATAAAGGCATAC
Organism: Pinus taeda; assembly: GCA_000404065.3. Taxonomy (NCBI): domain Eukaryota; kingdom Viridiplantae; phylum Streptophyta; class Pinopsida; order Pinales; family Pinaceae; genus Pinus; species Pinus taeda. The sequence goes on along the minus strand of APFE031735944.1, from coordinate 153,395 downwards.
CTTCAGGGTGTTAATGAAACATACACCATTTACTTATATGCTTGTTACTTCTTGTTGAAAGAATGTATCAACAAGAAAACCCTATGAGAAGGCCATAAATTCCACCCCAGATGCTCATCATGGGAGTATTAACCCAAAGTGCTTTCTTGGTAACTAAGCTTGTTGAAATGTATCCTTATTGTGGAATTATGAAGTGCACATATCAGGTGTTTGACAAAATTACCAAGCAAAATTTGTCTACATGGAATTTTAGTTTTAGAGGTTTCCTCGGGGATGGACACTGCGAGGAATCCCTCAAGTTGTATTACCAAGCACAACAGGGATGACTAAGTGGAGACACACCTTTCCAATTATCCTCAAGGTGTGCACTAAGACTGCAGCCCTATAGTAGGGTAGGGAAATCCATAGTTACATGGAACACCATGCCTACATGATATTGTTGTCTATGTAAATTCTCTTTGTGGACAAAAACCTACGTGACAATCTACCATACACTTTCCTAAATTACAATGGAAATAAGAGAAGAGGAAGATGGCCTACCTTGTTCTGATGTTATAAGGTCCTCTTTTTTTGAAGACCTCGAATTGCTTATGCCTTGGGCTCAGTCCTGCTACTCACATCATTTGAATGCCTGCATAAGATATCAAAGACACAACAAAGAATACAAGTACAAATAGAATAATCCATTGTAACCCCTTGAATAGATCATGAAGCATTAAGATAAATGATGCATCAACACAAAAATTTATGGAAAGTGAACTACAAGTTGTATATATTAATAGAAAAAAGGAGAAAGCATACAAGCAAGCATTGATGTTAATAAGATATTCTTTAGTGAATGTCCAAGTCCAAGCTCAAGTTCTCCAAGTGAAATCAGTAGCATGTAGGCACTATCTCAGCATAAGGGTGAAAATAGCCAACGACCAAACATTTGGGAATGGGAAAAGATGAATATATAGATAGGGAAAGGGAGATAGGATCTCTCCAAAGATAGGAGAATTCCCTCATCTCAAGGAGGTCGCTTGTAGGGATAAAACCAAAGGGCCAAGTTGAGAGAACTTGACCTCATGCATGTTGAACAACCTCTAGCTCATCATTATGGAAGCCTCTTGATCACGATGCTTCTTTTCCTCTCTGAGAAAAATTGTCTTTTAGGGATCATCGCAGGTATCCAAGCCAAAAGTGCTCTGGGACCACGAGGCTAGTGAAGTGCATCTAGTGACCAACACAGGTTGCCAATGTGAGGGGAGTGATGATCCTCAAATTAGAGTTTTAGAGCCCTTTTCTTTAGGGGAATCTCAAGGTATTTTTCCATTGGTATTCTAGGGAGGATCTCAGCTATATATAAGGATGAGTACAATAAATGATTTCCAGGTTTCAAGCACTTCGGGGTATGTCACAAGGAAGTGCAGGAGATGTGACAAAATATTGTGTAACAAATGCCCCCTAAAGCATGAAGGAAGAACACAAAGTGATGATTGAGGTGCTTTACAAGATTTTGCAAGTATGAGAAAAACACTGTCAAGAGACCTGCAAATCAAGGATGCATATACATATACATATCTGGTATCAAAACATAAAACCATGGTATGGATGCAACCATCTAGATAGTAAGGACTATGAAAAAGATCCACGACATGGGCGTAGCCATCCAAATGAGAAGGATAATTTGTAAATCTAATATCGAAGGTATGGTCGCATCCACCTAATATAGAAGGATCATCATAAATGTAAATTTTCATGGTATGGTCACAACCATTCATATAGAATAAACATGTTTACAATCATGAACAATACATAACTCCATTAAGCCTGAGTCATATCAAACGAAACTCAGGGTCTTGCACTCCATTCCAGGCTGATCAAAGTATGAATTCTAACATGCCAATAAATGTGTCGAAGTCAAACATGATAGAAAACCACCTGATTACTAGCCAATGATGTGGATCGTTAATACGAATGAGAGAAACCACGAGTAATGAAAATGGTTGTCAAGGAACTACAGTACAATTCGTGAATGTTAAAATGAATTTGAACTCTAACACTCGTGGAGTCATCTGAACAAAGGCCAATGATGAAAACCTATCATCAAATGCAAATAAATTTCCATTAAGGCATGTAAGCTCTAAGGTACTGAAAGGGAGTCTCTGAGTAATCTTCCTAGATAATGAGCTGAAGTCGATAGGAAGTGAGCCATTCAAGGAGGGCGAAGATGATCCCCCCATCATCGACACAAAAGGAGGAATAAAGTGGAATGAAGGGAGTAGGATCCAATACTATAGAAAAAAAGTCAGACAATGTATAGGTAATAGATTACAGATAGGACTTATCTTGAACATCGATGACATGACTCTAGATTGTGGAAGCATTTGACTCAACATAATATGAAAGGTCACGATGACGAACTAGAATAGGAAGATTAAAGGAAAAATGGATCACCCAAACCTGGAAGGACAAAAGACTGAGTGAGGATATCCCAAGCCTGAAACGAGAAACAGATGAGTGTCATGTTCAAGAGTGACATGTTTCCTATACAAGGGATGTTTCACTTTCATTTCCCCCCACTATTTCTAAAGAGTACCCTGATTATTTTTTAATCACAAGCTTGAAGGAGATAGCATATGCTTGTCATATAATTTCATTCTTCGAATGAATCAATCCTAGTAATTTTTACGAGTTCTAGCAAGGAGAAACATGGTATCTTTTTCATATTGAGAGAGTTTGAAAATGAGATGAAAAAGAAAACTCCATTATGTCCCTTTTCATAATTTGTCCCTTGAACCCGAAAAGGTAGAAAACAATATTTGAGAAAACCTTTTGAACATGTTGACCAAGGTGTACCTTTTTCGTAAATTGTCAATCTCACCCCCAAAAATGGGTAAACGTATACTGAAACGACGTCAACTCATTTAATTTAACGAGTTTGAAAAGACAAGTACTCGGTGATCTTGTCATATTTTGAGAGTCAGAAAAGAGCTTAAAGATTATTCCTTGGGGCGGCCCTTTTTTGTTTATTTTTAACGAGTCTGAAAAAGAGATAAAACAAAAAAATCATTCAATCTGTCAAAAATGATCCCTCAATCCACCAAAAGGGACCTTTAACTACACAAAGACAACCACACATCACTGATATCGAGAAAAAATAATAAAATATTGGAAAAAAATGAGTTTAATACTTATAAATAGACCAAAAGTAAAAATATCTTTACCATTTTAGTTGGAATAACTTGGAGAGTGCATTTTACCCCATTTTCTTCGATTTTTCAGGCAATCAGTGTGGGAGATCCAGGGGATCATTTCATGAACCATCAGCAATAGGTAAGAGTTCTACCCTTTCTCTTCATTTCATTATGTTTTCATGTTGTTTATTGGGTTTTTTCTTTATAGAATGGAGGATTTCAAATTTTTATAGCAGGGACGATCATCATGGGTTTGATCATCGGACTCATGATGGTTTCCCCTGAGTCTAAAAGGCTCTCGCACTACCAGCATGAGTTTAATCAGAACAGATGTGATGGAGGTAGTGAAGAAAATTTGAAGAAAAAAATTCCCCTTAGAGAAAAATGTTTGAGTTTTTATCCATTACAAACTATCTAATTAATGTTTAATTGTTGTTTTGCAGTAGATTTTGGAAACATGGTCATTGAATGGAAGGAGAGAGGCCATGAGGCAGAAGATCACCAAGCTACCCAAGATTCACAATGCATAAATTCTTTAAGGAACTGTGGGCTACTAAAATTATTCTGAACTATAGGACTCGGAGCTCAAAACAAGTTGCTACGCTATCTAATCAGTTTATGTGATGTTGATTGAGAAATATTCATAATTAGAGACCAATAACTGGAGATGGAAGTAGTGGACATCTACTTCATTACTGGATTGTATAGAAGACGGGAAAGGGTTCAACTTTTTGGATCTTGTCCTAAAGGTGAGAGCACCAATGCCTTAATGAAGAGATATTTCTCGGGTGCAAGGACAATAGTGAGAAGAAAGGTGAACGTAATGATTATCGACAATCTTCCATTGATAATGACTCTACACATAATGTCTCGTATAGTTGGGTCACAGGCTTTACATGAAATTTCAGCATCTCAATTCCAGTATGCGATAGACTGCCTTACTCCAACAATATTCAAGTTGTGTGATGGATTGTTGGTTAGTATGAAGAGGCACTATTATAGGCTTTGAAACCCATGTGTCTTGGAACACTTTATTTTTTTGAGATTTTGATGGAAAAAACTCTAAGACACACGATATATATACACTAGTACAAAATGAGAGATTAGTGACTACGTGACTAAAAAATGTTAGTCACCATAATTATTTCAAGTGAATTACTACTAAATTTGGGCAATTTTGAGTGACCAAAATAAAAATGACTAACTTAAATGACTAATTTAGTCTAGGACTAAAAGATATGCCTAGATATTAAGTGACAAAATTAAAAATTATTAACCTAAATTAAAAATGATTAGTGTTTTACTTGTAAGGACACAATATCATATTTTTACTTTTTTCATGTTAGATTTGAAATATTTAGGTAACATATTTATGGAATAGTAAACACTCTTAAGCTTCGCATGAGTACATGAATGCATGAAACACCTTGATATTTAAACTCTTTATAAATAATTATGAAAAGGGTTTACAAATTTGCATCATGGTCAAATTTTATTCTTGATACATTTATTTCTTACATTTTTTGAACACATTTGACATTTTAACCACACCCTTACCCAAAGCAATGCATGGGAACATGAAATGCCTTGGTTCTTAAGGCTAACAATTCACTATTTTAAGACTACCTTGATGGTTTGCTTTCCTTCCTTTTTGTAGATGTATGATCACTTTCTAATTTGAAATGCCACATCCTAATACACATAACGAGATAGTTATCAAAGCCCAATAGTGCCACTATTTGTGCACTCTCCACACAATTCAGACAATGCGCACAGTTCTTAATTATTAAATTTTGACATACGAAATTTCTTATTGTTTAGGGGTTATTTAGAACTTACATTGGTCTCTAGTCTTAATATCAATTTGTTCTAAATACATAGCGATTATTGTGCTCACACGTGAATCATATTGATTGTGGTTCATTAGTTGTAATTACACACTTTGAAATGTTACAAATACATTGGTTGTGTTATGAAACCAGCCCACAAGAAGATAGAAAAGATAGATCAACGCCTTAGAAATAAGCCTCTTCGAGGGGGCAACCTCCTTTACATTACACAAATGAACAATTCTTCGATGATACAAATGAAAAGACCTCCTTTCTATATATAAGAGTCTAAGGGGTCATAATATAATCAGAGCTAACATAACAATAATAATATAAGGGCACAATAATAACAATAGTGGGCTTCTATGGGGTACAATAGTAACAATATGGGGACTACATGGGTACAACAATATAATAAGGGGGTTGTACTAATAACAATTATGGGTTATACTAGTAGTATAGGGGCCTAATATGCCCCTCTCCTTCAAAAAGTGTTGTCCTCAATGCTTGAGTAGTTCTTGATGCTTCTATATAAAATTATTGTCCTCCCATGTAGAATATTTAGCGGGTAAGTTCTTCCACTTGATGAGATACTCTGAAATTGATCGATTTCATAGTTGTAAGGTTCTAGTTTCTATGACTACTCTAGATTCCAATATGATTTTTCCTTCCTCTTCAAGTTCTAGCAATATTTGTTTGAATTGGGATATTTTGAAACTTTTGAATGACTGGCGATACTTCTTCTTCCTTCCTCCATTCATCCCTTACTTCATTTATCCAATCTAGTTGGATAATAGAAATAGCAAAAAACAATGCTTCCACATCCTCATCCTTTCTTGAGAGTGCATCTGCAACAAAATTTTACTTCCCTTTTTTGTAGATGATGTCAAAGTCATAACCCAACATATTTGTGACCCATTTTGTCTGTTCTTCTAAAGATAATAGTTGTTCTAAAAGATACTTAAGACTACCATGATCCATTTTTACCTTGAAGTGTCTTCCCATTCGATAAGGTTTCCTTTTCTTAAGTGCATGTAGTATTGCTAGCATTTCCTTCTCATAAATAGCTTTCTTGGGATGTAGCAGTAAAAATACCGAATCACCTACATCAAAACATTTTTCACTACGATGTTGATCTACCCGTTGTTTCATTCAATTTTTCACCAAAGTGACGTTATCCTTTAAAAGTTGGAAAACTTGTTATTGATGCTCGATGTGATATTTCACTGCTTGAAACATTTTCTTCTTGATATGTCCTTCTACCTTGGGAGTTTGAGGAGTAGTAATTTCTTCCAATGATTTACAAGATATGGTCGGGTTCATTTCTTGATGCTCAATGTGATCTTTCACTTATTAAACATTTTTCTTCTTGATATGTCCTTCTATCTTGATAGTTTGAGGAGTGGTAATTCCGGCCAATGCATTCCAAGATATGGTTGGATTCATTTCTTCTTTCTCGATGTGATCTTTCACTTCTTTAACTTTTTTCTTCTTGATATATCGTTCTATCTAGAGACTTTGAGGAGTGGCAATTCTTGCCAATGCTTTACAAGATATGGTCGGATTCATTTCTTCTTTTTCTGGGGTTGGTTCTTGGTGTATATCTTCTTCTTTTGATGTTTCTTGATCCTTTTCTTCCTCCTCTTCATAAACTATGTAAAATAATTTCTTCTCAGCACACTTATGACCATTAGTGCATTTTCTATCACAATTGTAACAAAGCCCTTTTTCTCTTTTTTCTTCCAATTGTTGTGGTGTCACCATTATAGGTTGTGGAAGGCTAGGAAAAACAACACTTCCATGTTTATAGTTGTGAGCGATAGAATTCCTTGTTTCCATAATTTCGCTTTCAATTTTTCTTGCCAACCCGAATGCCTCCTCCAATGAATCAGGTTCCCAAAAATGAACCTGATGTTGAATCTTATCCTTTAAAGTCCCTATGAAGACATCAATGCTTTGCTTCTATGGAATATAATTTACCCTTCTATTCAATTTTTTAAAGTCCTCAATGTGCTCTTCCATTGAACCCTTTTGTTTGATATTTATCAATTGACTAAAGAAGGAGTTTCTCTTTATATCCTCATAATGTGTTATCATTTCTTCTGTGAAAATTGACCACGTAACAAGTTGTTTACGAGAACAAAGCCCTTTATACCATAAAAATTGATCTGGTTCTAAATATGAAGATGCAATACATACCTTTTTTAACAGTGGTACACCATGTAGATCAAAATATTGCTCCATCTGTATCCAATTTACGAGATTCTTGCTTTTAGGAGCTCAATCTTGAAACGACTATAACTCTATAATTTCGGCTCTTCAAGTTCTTAAATTACGACCTACAGTATCCCTCTATGTCCTCTTTCCAATGCCACTAGTATGATCGAAATTGGATTCTCCAAGAAAGAGTTATGCACAATATTCCAAGATGACCTGATTATATACCTTTTCAGAAGAGAGAACTTGTATGAAGTGCCACGTGTCACTGTTTTGAACTTAGGATCTGAAAAATATACACAGGAAACTACAGTCTATCATCTTTCTGTAACTTCTTACGAAATTTCATTATGATGCTCAAAAGAATGTTATGACTATTTTCCCCAGGTCACCTGTTTGGAATGTAGTTTGGGAGTCTACAAAAAGGCCAACTTCCTCAAATCATATATCCACAAATATAGCACAAAAATATCTGAAATTCGTACCCAAGCTTCAAAACAATTGCAACCCAAATTTGTTTTTTTTAATCGTCTAAAACATCGCAGAAAAAAGTTATAGTGCAAATGCCACGATGACCTATTTGGAGCAGTGAAACCCTAGAATCCAAAGTTCTGATGCCAAATGTTATGAAACCAGCTCACAAGAAGATAGAAAAGATAGATCAACGCCTTAGAAATAAGCCTCTTCAGTGGGCAACCTTCTTTACATTACACAAATGAACAATTCTTTGATGATAGAAATGAAAAGACCTCCTTTCTATATATTGGAGTCTAAGGGGTCATAATATAATTAGAGCCGACATAACAATAATAATGTAAGGGCAGAATAATAACAATAGTGGGCTTCTATGTGGCACAATAGTAACAATGTGGGGACTACATGGGTACAACAATATAATAAGGGGGTTGTACTAATAACAATTAGGGGTTATACTAGTTGTATAGGGGCCTAATAGTTTGGGTCATAATTATATGGTTACAAACTAGCCAACTATAAATGGTGATAAATTTATGATAAGTGGATGACATTTTAATGTTATAAATGTGTAAGTATTCCACATTCAACCTTGTTGTCTTCATTGTCCTTAGTAACAAACACAAGTTTGAATACTTCCTTTATTTATCATCACAAACACATAACTCTTTGTCATCCAAAACATAGTTAATACTATTGGGGTATGATCTCTTAATTGTGGAATGATCTCTTGATGATGATAACGAAATCTCAATCTCCAATTCTCATGAATACGATGAATGAATGATCTAATGCCTTGCTTTTATGGACAATTTATGATTCATTTTTCATTTTTATTGTGTCATTGTATATATGCTTGATCTGAATTGGCTCCTTGAAAGTTAGCAGAGTTCTATGACTGTTTCAAATTATGACAGACTTCAAAATCTTGTAAACAATGAGCTATTAGGAAATAACCTCTGAATAATGGTAATTTGTTACCAGTACAAAGCAATGAGGACCTTCAGTCAAAGCGCGCTAACCGTTGGCCCATGGGGACTGTACATGGCACAAAAATGGTTGTTGGGAGGCTCAAACCTAGAAACGGAGGTTGTTTCTGATGCGCGATCAGTGCTAGTCACACATTGCAGTGAAAAACCCCTTGAGAAGGAAACGCCTCGAGTGCACAGTCACAAGGGAAACTAGGAAACCATGGGAAAAGCACTAAATGATAGGCGGGTCCTGCGCTCCAAAATCGGCAGAATATCGGAGGCATTTCAGGTGGTAAGCAGGTTTTTCAGAGGACCAAGAGATTCCATACATTGAATGACACGTGTCCGGTGGATGACAAAGAAAACTGCTCTCATCGCTGGCTAACGGTCGAGCAAGTCACCCATGCGATAAAAGCAATGACCGTAGGATCTGGAGGCCCCAGATCAAATGACAGAGATTGCACCTGATGGGAGACTAGATTTGGCGGAAGAATAAGCTGAGGCATATAAAGGTTTGAAGTCCGATTTGACCACTGAGCTGGGAGATGAATCATTTCGTGGAATAATCGAAGTAATGAACCGTTTGAGGAAGAGCTGGCGCTCAGTTCGTGAAGGGACAAGTGGGCACCTCTTTGTGAAACATTACATAATGGTGATGACATAGAAGCAGGGAATTCCAAGCAGACAAAGGCAGGTGATCCGAAGGGCCAAAAGAGGGAGCAAACAGTCAAGGGACAGATTGGCTTTAAGCCACGAAAAGACAGAGAGACAAAAGAGACAGAATAGAGAGTGAAGCAAGAAGTAGAGAACAAAGAAGTTGAGCTGACCTGCAAAGCTAAGGCAACATCGAGTAGACATAATCGAGAAGGCTTGAGGTTCAAGCAATCCCTATGAGGATATCTGTTGGGAACTGATTACCAAATTGGACTCATCCCACTAAGACCAGTTGAGGTGGAGACTTGGTAAGGGGGATTCTGTGTACTCTAGTGGCTTGGGGAATCCAAGTACTACCCTACTAAGCATCATCTATTGTAGGAGACTCAAATTGAGCTCCTCATTGTAAAAACTCTACTCAAAGACACAATAAAAAAGGCCACCACTGAAAGCTGAACTAGGAGACGTAGCCCAGGAGGATTGGGTGACTTCCTTATTAAATTGTTTTGTTTTGCATTTGCTTTCTATGTTTCTCTTACTGTTTTCCAGTGTCTATTTAATTTGCAATCTTATTGATTCATTGCCTAAGATAATATAGACACACACACTAGCACATGATTCTATAATACATACATTAATTTACTGAGATCATTCATAAGTGATTTAAGATCAAGTGGTATCAGAGCTTTAGGCTGTTAACATTAGACAAGCTTATGTTGGATTTAGTTGTTGAATGCTAACTAGATCAAAGCTCAAATTATGAAAAGGTGAGTTGGTCGAAACTAATCCTGAAATTGGAAGAGTATATCCTCAGAAGAAAATGTCGGAGAAAGATTCTGTGGGGACTAGACCCTCAATTTATAGATAGTTTCTTGGCCATAAGGTCCATGGTAGAAGAAATATATAAGGACTTTAGAAAAAATAAATATGAAGATTCATCAAGCTCCAAACAAGATAAAGGAGAAGAAGAGTCTCTCCTCCATGACCAATCAAAAGGAAAAGGGAAAGAAGAAATCTTTCTCACACCTCCTAATAGCCTTGAACATAAAAAGAAGACATCTTTGATTAAACTAGATGTTAAATTTGATTTACCAATATATGATGCAGAGTTTAATGCAGAAAAGATGGAAAATTGGATTAGACAAATTGATGCTTATTGCAGAGTGCAGAGTATTGATTCAAACAAGAGCAAGATTCTACTAGCCAACCTACGCCTTGGAGGCACTCCCTTGGTTTGGCAGGAAGGCGGGACCCAGGCTGACAAGAAGAGACATGGTAAGACTATTTCTGTCTGGAGTGAATTTTTTTTTCTGCAATCAAAAAGTAGTTCTATCCACTGGCCTACATCCAGCAAGACATGAGGAGCTGGGAAACTCTTCGATAACTGAAAGGGCAAAGTGTACAAGGCTACACCCAAGAATTTAGGAAGAGAGCATTGATTCTAGAAATCTCATTAGACTCACCTGAGACTCTATTGAAGTACATCGGTGGTCTACACAACTACATGAGGCACACTATCCTCATGTTTAATCCCACTAGTATATATGAGGTATCTGTTCAAGCTACGTAGCTAGAAGCTAGAGGAAAGAATGGAAACCTAGAAGTTGAGGGATCATCCAACCCACTACAAGCAAGAATAAGGAGAAAAGAAAACAGAAATAGAAAGCAAGGAAGGCCAACACTGCACAAAAAAGCAAGTCTTCATGCACTCACTATAAGAAGGATGGGCATGATGATGAGCATTGTTGGATTCTGCATCCAGAGCTAAGACCTAAGAAGTTCGAGGGCAAGAAGAAGAAGACTGTTGCAGCTATTCAGAAAGATTTGGGGTCGAACTAAGGAGATGAAACAACCATTGCAACCATAGGTATAAAAGGTAAGAATTCAGAAGCATCTACTAGTAATTCTACGCAATCTATTATTGATGAAGAAAATGAGAGAAAAAGACATGAGCTTTTCCATATTCGAGCTATTTCCAAACATCAAAATATTGATACTTTGTTTGATAGTGGCTCACAAGTAAATTTAATTTCTGAAGCAAATGTAAAGAAGTTGGGATTACTGACTACACCTCACAAGAAACCATACACATTAGGATGGTTTAATGATAAAGCACAACTACAAGTGACAAGACAATGCAAACTCAAGTTTTCTTTTAGGTCAGCATTTATAGATGAGGTTGAGTTAGACATAATTACTTTGGATATATGTGGAATTGTTTTAGTAAGTCCTTAATTGTTTGACAAAAAAGATATTTTCTATAGAGCTTAGAACAAGTATCTACTCATTAAAGATGGAATCGAATACTTTCTAAGAGCTCATAAGCTCAAGAATAATTATACTCTCATAAACTCAGGGCAGATGAAACGAATTATAAATTCATGCAAACAATTTTTACGGATGGTTGTAAAGGAAAAGAAACCTGATAAAATTAATGTATTTGAGTGCTGTGATGCTAAACAGCAAGCTAATTTAGAAAAAGTTGTTTCAAAGTATGATATATTGTTTCAAGAACCTAAATGTCTGCCACTCGAAAAGGAAATAGTGCATGATATTAATTTGCAGCAAGATGCTCCACTGCCTAACACTGGGATGTACAGGTTGTCCAATTTAGAGAATGCAGAAATCAAGAAGTAGGTGCAGGATTTGCTCAAGAAAGGGTTCATCAAACCTAGCACATCACCATGTGGATCTCCAATCATTTTGGTGAGAAAGAAAGATGGCTCGTGGAGAATGTGCATTGATTACCAAGCACTGAATAAGATAATAGTCAAAAATCGTTATCCCCTTCCTCACATAGATGATCTATTGGATCAATTGAAAGAAGCTATTTATTTTTCCAAGTTAGACTTTCATAATGGATATCATTAGGTCAGAGTTGCACAACAAGATTCATCGAAGGCTGATTTCAAAACAAAGCAGGGATTGTATGAGTGGATGGTTGTGCCTTTTGGCTTAACTAATGCTCCTGCTACTTTCGTGAGAATAATGAATGATGTACTCAGACCTTTTCTTGATCATTTTGTTATTGTATATCTGGATGACATTCTGATATTTAGCAAAACATGGGAAGAACATTTAAAGCATATTAAGCAGACACTAGATGTTTTGAAAAGAGAAAAAATTTATGTTAAACTCTCAAAATGTGAATTTGGCAAAACATATTTGAATTATTTGGGACTTATAGTAGGGGTTGGTGAATTAAAGATAGATCCATCTAAGGTGACAGTCATTGTAAACTAGCCTAAACCCAAATCTGCTATAGAAGTTAGGAGCTTCTTAGGAGTAGCACAATATTGGAGAAAGTTCATTTCTAACTTTTCCTTAATTGCAGCTCCTTTACATGCTTTAATAGGATTGAACAAGGTGTTTTAGTGGGGAGGCAAAAAGCAAAAAGCCTTCGAAACCTTGAAAGAAAAGATTAGTACAACACCAGTACTAGCATTGCCTAATTTTCAAAGACCCTTTGAGATCCAAACGAATGCCAGTGACTATGCCATGGGAGCAGTGTTGACACAACACGGTAGACCCATGTGTTATCATTCTGAGACATTTAATTCTGTAGTAGTTAAATATCCCACATATGATAAATAATTGTCTGCATTAGTACAGAGTGTGAAAAAGTGGAAACATTACTTAATGGGCAAAGAAACAGTTATACATACTGATCATCAACCACTTCAATATCTACACTCCCAAACTAAGTTGCAGCAATCAAGACACTATAGATGGATGGGTTTCCTACAACAATTTCATTTAGTCATCAGATATAACAAGGGCATACATAATGATGTTGCAAATATGTTATCTAGACCCATTATAAATGCATCTACTATACTTAAGCATAATTTTGTGTTACATGAGAGCTACATTGAACAATATGCTCAAGATATAGATTTTAAAGATGTATATGTAACTTTAAGTCAAGAAAAACGAGTAGAAGAATTGGATTATCATGTTAAGGACCAACTCCTATATCATTGTGGGAAGCTATGCATTCCGTAAATTGAAAGAGTAAATATAATTCAAGAAGCACACACTTCTCTAATATCAGGTCACTTTGGGGTAAGTAAAACAGTTTCACAGCTGCAAATATTTTGTTATTGGCAAAAAATGAACGAGATAGTTTCTAGATATGTAAGAGGGTGTACTATGTCTGCTAAAAGCAAGCCCAAGAATAGAAAACTAGGCTTGTACACTCCATTACCAGTTCCTTCTCATCCTTAGGAAAGTGTTTCCATGGATTTTGTTGGAGGACTGCCTAAATCTAGGAGAGATCCTGATTATTTGTGCGTTGTTGTGGATAAGTTCAGCAAAATGTGTATTTTGATACCTTGTAATAAACATATTACAGGTGAACTAACTGCAAAATTGTTCTTTCAAAATGTATGGGTTCATTTTGGATTACCCGCTTCCATTATATCTGATCGAGACACCAGATTTGTGGGAAAGTTTTGGTCAAGTCTGTGGGAATCGATGGACACCAAACTAAAGAAAAGCACAACTTTCTCTCCACAAAATGATGGCCAGACAGAAGTAGTCAACAGGACAGTGATCCAGTTACACAGGGGATATTGCAGTAAGCATCCTAAGCTTTGGGAGGAACATTTGTGTTAGGTACAACACACTTACAACCGAGACAAACATTCTTCTACACATAGATCTCCTTTTGAGAACTATTTCGGTTTCACACCAAGGTCTCCCTTGGATTTTGTCCTTGGTAAGGACACAATAGTTGAGGGACATAGTGATGTGGACAGGGCAACTAGGTTCATTGAACAAATCCAAGAGATCCACCAGGCAATACAGGAACAGTTGGAAAAGATCCAGGCCAAATACAAGACAAGGCATGACAAGCATCAGATGGAGCATAGTTTCCAAATTAGTGGTCAAGTCTAGCTGTATATCAATAAGGACAGGATGCAAGGTGAAGGTAAAATGTTGAAACCAATAATGTATGGACCTTTCAGGACCCTTAAGAAAATTGGTGAGAATGATTTTTGCCTTGATCTACCAACTTACACGCACATCTACTCAGTTGTAAATGCAGACAGCTTGAGACTATTTGAACCTTCGTTAACTGAAGATCCTCAAGAAGAGAGTCAATTTCCTTCCATTGATGACCTACTACCTGAATATCTTAACAAATTGTAGGAGGACACAATTCTGGACAGGAAGGTGAGAACAACGCGCAGGGGAGATATTGAATACCTCATAATTGGGCTCAATGGATCGAAGCCAAGCAATGCAAAATGCATAGAGATTGGACAAGTGAGAAAGTTGTATCCTCACTTAGTCGATTCTTGAAAACCAACTTTTGTTGGTCCAAAAGCTTTTTCAGTGGGAAGGCCGTGATGTTAATTGGATACTTGAAAATTATCAGAGTTCTATGACTATTTCAAATTATGGCAGATTTCAAAATATGGTAAACAATGAGCTGTCAGGAAATAACCTCTGAATAATGGTAATTTGTAGCCAACACAGAGCAATGAGGACCTTCGGTCAAAGCGTGCTGACTGTTGGCCCATGGGGACCGTGCATGGTGCAAAAATGGTAGTTGGGAGGCTCAAACCCAGAAATGGAGGTTTTTTTTGAGGCAGGACAAAACCCCTTGAGAAGGAAAGGCCCCAAGTGCATAGTCACAAGGGAAACTAGGAAACCATGGGAAAAGCACCAAAATGACAAGAGGGTCCCGCACTCCAAAACCAGTGGAATACCAGAGGAACTTTGGGTGGTAAGCGGGTTTGTCAAAGGACCAAGCGATTCCATACATCGAATGATGCATGTCCGACGAATGAGAGAGAAAACTGCTCTCATCGCGGGCTAACGGTCGAGCAAGTCACCCGTGAGATAAAAACAATGACCATAGGATCTGGAGGCCCCAGATCAAATGATGGAGATTACACCTGATGGGAGACCAGATTTGGCGGAAGAATAAGCTGAGGCATATAAAGGTTTGAAGTCCAATTTGACCACTGAGCTGGCGAATGAATCATTTCGCGGAATAACTGAAGTAACGAATCGTTCAAGGAAGAGATGGTGCTCAGATCATGAAGGGACAAGTGGCCACCTCTCTGTGAAATGTTACACAGTGGCAATGACACAAAAGCAGGGAATTCCAAGCGGACGGAGGCAGGCGATCCGAAGGGCTGGAAGAGGAAGCAAACAATCAAGGGACGGATTGGCTTTAAGCCACAAACAAATACGGAGACAGAAGAGACAGAATAGAGAGTGAAGCAAGAAGTAGATAATAGAGAAGTCGAGCTGACCTGTAGAGCTAAGGCAGCATTGAGTAGACAGAACCGAGAAGTCTTGAAAGGTTCAAGCAATCCCCGTGAGGATATCTGTCGGGAACTGAGTACCAAATTGGACTCATCCCATTAAGACCAATTGAGTTCCAGACTTGGTAAGGGGGAGTCTATGTACTCTAGTGGCTTGGGGAATCCAAGTACCACCCTACTAAGCATCATCTGTTGCAAGAGACTCAAATTGAGCTCCTCATTATAAAAACTCTGCTCAAAGACACAATAAAAATGGCCACCACTGAAAGCTGGACCAGGAGACATATCCCAAGAGGATTGGGTGAACTCCTTATTAAATTGTTGTGTTTTTCATTTGCTTGTTGTGTTTCTCTTACTATTTTCCAATGTTTGTTTATTTTGCAATCTTATCAATATGTTTCCTAAGATAATATAGACACGCACACCAACACATGAGTCTGTAATACCTACATTAATCTACTGAGATCATTCATAAATGATTTCAGATCAATGCTTCACTAGAATCTCATGTTATATGGCTAATTGAGCAAGCTTTATCTTTCATTTTTCAAGTACAATTTCATTGCATGAATAAGCATAGTTGTGTAATTAAAATCATTCAAAATTTGTTAATAATTCATGGCTTTTTTACTATTCACACACTTATCCCTCACCCTTTAGTTTGAGAGTGAGTAGTGTCAAGTCACTAGTCTTTGTTAAGGAACTTCCATTCATTACTCAATGATGTAGCTTAGCTCGATCTTTAAGCATTCCCCCCTTGACAAGGATATCCTTCTTATAGTCTAGACAGTGAAAGAAGGCTGCTAAGATGACATTGGGTGGCTTGCTTAAGAGTTTCCTTTTAGGCATTCTCAGTGGGTTCAAGACTCTTCTTTTCTATGAGAGTGTTTGAGTAGAGATACAATTTAGAAAATTCTTACAAGAAATTTAGTTTCCCTTAGCTATCACCTAAACTACATCCAATAAAATCATGTGCTTTTAATAACATCTAGTTTTGATAAATAACTAATTCAATAAAATTAAAAAATAAGATTATTATTATTATTGTTACATTTTTGTATATAGAAGAATCGACAACTATAGCGAGCTTGTAATTATGTGATAGGGATCGATTCTATCCACTACCATAATCACTTCCAAGTGTACGCACATTGCCTCACAAGTGGCACACCGAGCTAATCAAAGTTTAAGCCAATCAACTAATCTACACCACGGAGAAAATTAAAACTAACTTTTAATATTAAAAAATATAGTCATTTTATTTTATTTGAAAATCAATTTTAATATCTAATTTTAGGAAACTCTGTAAAATAAAATTTAATGTGAAAAATATTAGGTAAAATAAAATTTAGTATGTGAAATGTTATGAAAATCATTTATTATAATCCACCGGGCCTAACAATAGTAAAAAAATTATAAGACGATCAAATACAAAACAAATATTCTCTTATTTAACATAACCACAAACTATAAAAATAAAAATAACAACAAATCCAATATTATGAATTAGTTATTATAGCGGTGGTGTTTCAAAACAAATTATAAAATGATCAGTTGGAAAAGAAATAATCCCTTGTTTAACATAACCACTAGGGAACAAGAATCCAATGTTATAAATTAGTTGTTATAGTGATGGTATTTAAAGGAAAATGCACTCAAAACAATGAACTAAAACAAAATTAAATTAATTTAAAATGGTTCGTGATAAGTGAGACCATATGAAAATCCATAATAGATATCATCAAAATTTATTATCCTCACCAAGGCTTAAAATCTTAAAATCCATGCCCTTTCAATGAAATGGAATTTTGGCCTTTGAATGTCTCGACCTAACAATAATAAATTATTTAGGATCGTAATGTGCCCAAGGTAGATCAAATAAATGAAAGAACCCTTATCAATGAAGGTTTTATAGAAAAAACCTGCATCTAAGAAGATTTTATAATCGGCCGAACCAACCAACCCTAGGTTCATACTTCATGGATCAGACGAGATGCATAGCGGTGTGATGGATGATGTAAAAGAAGAGCCTATATGATATAATTCATTTCTTTCCCTATATAAAAATTTGACTTCTTACTTTAGGTTGGCTTGATTGCAACACACGTTGTAAATTTGGGGTTTTGGGTGATTTGGTGGTCAACCCTAGGGATTATAGATCTAGATCCTTCCTCGATAATTGGCATTGTTTCTGCGACGCTAGCACAGATCCAAATATCTATGGTGGGGCTGAATTTTAGATATTTTTTCTTTGACGACAACAATGATCCAGATCTCTGTGGCGGGGTTGGATTTTCAATGGATCTACGTGTTTGGTGCCTCTGAAAGTCTGTCATTTCAACCACCAGAGTGATTTCATATTCTATCGGTCTATGGAACTATCCTAAGGGATGCCCCGACTCCTTCTTATGAAACGATGGGTGTTGTGTTTTGTGAATCGACCTAGTAAACTGCGTGTGTATTTTCTGCTCTACTCGTCTTTGCCTTTACTGTGGGATTTGCTACTGGTTCATCCGCTCGATCAATTGGTTCAAGTTATAGATAAGATTAAAAAGCTTAAACTTATAGGGACTTGTTTCAAATGATGGATAAATCGCATTTGAAACTGTGGACTCCTACATTGGATATAGAACTAAGCGAGGGGAAGTTGGGCCTTGAATGACTAGCTCTGGTTCAATTTCTTAAACTAGTGGATAAACCATCGTAGCAGAAGCATTGGATATATATCTCGATATGCATTAACTGGATCTTTGACTTGGTGAAGGGAAGATGGAATAGGAAGGGATGTTAGTGATGGGACTACTATCAATTCTTTTGCCCTTGCAACTAGTGCTTATAATGAAAATTGAACTGGCTAAAATTCAATTGGACTATCAATGCTTAGGTCGCTTTCTTAAGTTAGATGAGCAACAATTGCTGCACAACATCGATGAGGATGACCTAGAGGATGATGGTGATCTCCATCGAAAGGTAAGGGCGAAATATATTTGTAGGATGATGGAGAAGGGTACGAGCCTTTTGTCAGGTGTGTCTGTGGACATATGGAAGGGAACGGTGGTGGGTGGAATAGGGCCGAGTGAAGGTGGAAAGTCGACATCCTGAGGGCACTGAACAGGCACTAAGAACAACCCATCCACTCTATCTTCCTCGAAAACCACAACATCACTAACCTTCACATGCTCACCCTTTGACATCATCAATATCCAACAGATTGTTGAAACACATCGACACCATAATGGGAATATGGATTATTACATAATTTTTCAAGTTGATACTGCTACAGAATATCATATGATTAAAAGAAATCATGGAAAATTACCTCTAGAATTGCATCGTGGCAAGAACAATTGCGTAGGACCTACTAAAGAGTTTAAAATAATTTCTGAAGCATGGGTAAATCTATCTAATAGGTGCAAGAGGGAAACCTATGATTGAGAGAGAAGGAAATGGCTAAACATTTCCACCTATATAAAACAAGAAAAGGAAAATACGGTCGTTGAGGAAAGGAAATCCGATGACATTTATGGCAATAGAGAAAAATTTTGTGCAGATAGAATAGAAGAAGATGAGAAGAGGACCTGGAAAGGAAGAAAGTCCATTTGTATTCCAGATAATAGATGAGAGGCATGTGAATATAGAAAACCGGAAGTGGAGAACACGATTACAAAGGGAAGGAAAATTGACAACATTTGTGTTGCTCATAAAGAAACATGTGCACATGTTAAAGAAGAGTAGGAGAACATGTTGATGAAGAGTATATTTGAGCATCCCTCTATGGTCTCCCACAATGTGAAATATACACATAGAATTGGGACCTTGTCTTTTTGTTAGTGGATGGTAAGATTGTGGAGACTCTGGAACCTGAAAATATTGCAATGCAAAACAACCCACCACTCGCAGGTTCGTTGAATTGAGCTCCTGAATTTCACCATCACAAAAAAATGAAATTGAATGAAATGAATTGCAAATTTTTAAACAGTTCAATAGAATGAAATTTTATTAAATGAATTCCTCTCGGGTTAATTTTCTATATATATATAAAAAAAAAAAAAAAATTGATTTCTTCATAGCACCCCTGCTATAGAGATGACAGAACTCTGTTTAATTGATGACTTGGATATTGGCAATCCACTGTATGTATATTTTTTTTGGAAGAAGTGATGTATTTGATTGAAGTTTCAAAGAAAGCAATAATATTGGTATGGTAATCTTCTTTTTAAATACACCCTACAAAATATTTAAACTGTTGACCAATAAAAAGGATTTTTGGTTTCATTTTCTTTTATTTTCTTCTTTATGAAAGGGTATGGCCAATGCATGTTGTATATGGGTACCAAGATGAATTCTACTATGGATACCAGGATGTGGACACCAATTCAACTTGCTTAGTCTTGGGTATCATCGAGTATGGAATCGGATGGAAGTCTCATGGAGTGGGTATGCGACATTTTACCCCATTTCAATTTTGTTTATCATTCATTGTTTTCAATGGTTCTAACACCTAGTTTTTTTTTTTTTTTAATATTTTGTTCACTTTGTATCATTAACATTCTATGTTTCCCATCCTAGGTAATGTTTTTGGTTGCTTTAGATGTGAAGCATGTAGTATTAGGTTTTTCCTAATGAGTTATGAACATTTGTCCAATAAGCCTTATCGATTTTGGATTGTCATTGCGACATATCGCTTGAATTGTTATCTGGGTTGACATTTGATTGACAACCAAATGCACTGGTTTTATAGATTATTTGTATGTTAATTTTTAAAAGTATTGAATAAATTTGTCTTCAGTACCACACTTCAAATAATGGATTTCACACTCCCAGGTTTAAGCGTTGGGTTATTTATTTGGTTAAAATTTCCCAAGATTTATATCATTTCTCAAGTGTCAAGTTTGGGTTATTTATTGTCAAAATTTCCCAAGATTTATATCATGTCTCACCCTTTTGAAATTCATGCCACTTGAGTCTAAAAGATCATGGTAAGAATGAGACCTATTAAGCTCACGAACTCTGTTACTACGCTTCATGAATCATAATTCAAATGGACTCTGAATTCGATTCTTGTCCTTATAAATAATATTAAGCGAAATCCTCGTAGCCAGGCCTAGCCCCATGCCATACTCAAAATTTTGACATCTGAATAAATTTGGCTCGGTAGAAAGTTTGACACCCAATCCTTGCAATTTAGACAAGACTATCTATTTAAAAAAAAAAAATTGATTATACCCTTAAACAATTAGCCCTTAGACTCCCTCATTAAAGAGAAGATCATTCTATGATCTTGATAATTGTTCTATCAAAACCCGGATGGGGCGAAATATTAGTTAAGGAGTAGAGAAATTAATTTTTCTTGACATTGCCTATAATATTTTGAACTTTTGGGGACACCTCATGTGAAACTACCATCACCACACCAATATTATTTTGGTAAACTTTCACTGCAAGAGGCATCCACAAATTCACATTTCTCAGCCTATGACCATAAATTTGATTCTTCCTAAACATTTTTCCTAGATGACGATAAAGACATATATTCCTTATCATCATCAAGTATGGATTTTCTTTCTTCACCTATGCTCCACCTCCCCCCCCCTGCCCCCCCCATTTTAAATAAGCATCAGTTTCTCATTAATGCTTCCCTCTGATTTCAAATTTATATTCATACCTGACATCCTCATCCTAATCTTAGTTCTCATGTTTCTCTGCTTCTTCTAAGTTAGGCAATCAGGAAGCCATTACCTCCCTACCACCTTGAATGGATAAACCTGTTAGTGTCAGTCTTTGCAGCCTTCCTCCAGTGATCAAACATGCTCTTACAAGGTGATTTTAAGGTGTCAAGGTCAAATTTTGTCATTTCAGTGAGTCTTCAAGCAAAATTTGGTCACTAGGCATTAGATCTAGGGTTTGATTTTACTCCTTTCAAAGTTGTCCAAATGTCGGTCCATGTCACCATTCAGCTGAGTGTACCATCATTCAGAGGGTTTTCATCGTCATGTCAAGTTCCACTTGGTCATTTGACACCTTGTTCATGCATTAGTTGCACCTTCGTAAAGTTCATTTCCCTCTCCTAGGGTTTTGAAGAGGAAATTTCTCTTGGATGGTCAAATCATTAGTAAAACTCGTATCCTGATGTTCATACACCTTCCCCTATCCTTCATGTACCTTATTAAACACTTCCCATCACTTAGATCCCCTAATTTACTCATTTTTGCACAAACCCTATTTTCTAGGCCAGGCCTGTGTTTTGCCCTTTTGGGCCCCTTCCCCTCACTCAATTTCTAAGATTCCACTTTCCCCTACTTCCTAACATCCCTCCCTACTTCTCAAAATTTCCTCAAGAATTTAGAAGCCCCCTATCCACTTCATTTCACTTCATTTCAACAAGTCCCTTGTTCCACACATTGGGGTAGGTTTTACTCAAATGATGTTTCTGATAAATAAAATATGAATTTGGGAAAACTGAGAGAGGTTTTTGTCCAAAATATGCCAAGGAATAAAAATGTCCGTCAATTTTTACACCGGTGTCACGGTTTTAGAGAAATGTAAAAAATATCGTTGCGTCAGGAGAATTGAATGCACCTCTGACGTGACCTTGTGAAAATCAAGTTTTCTCCTAGCTTGGTTGGCCAAATGACTTTCTTAATGAGTCAAATGATAACTAAACACAAGGATATTTCTAATGTGCTATCATGAGATAAATTTGGAGTTGCAGAACACCTTCAAAAGTTGACTGCAATAGCACTTTTCCTTGAGGCAGCCTCATTTGGCACATTTTGACCAGTCTTCGGAGATTTGATCTCTGATAGGGTAAATTAACTCCAAATTTAAACATTCCAATTGGGTTAGGAAGTAGACTCAAATACCTTTCCAACACACTATCCTGCACCCCATTTTGACACCGGGAAGTCCTCTAAAGTTCTCCTACAAAACGGCGCTACGCACAGGCTCTATGCGCCGCGCCTCAAGCCTAGTATGTCACGCCTTCCCTATGTGCTGCGCCAATGTATTTTTGCACTGAGAAAAGTTTCCCAATGCGTCGCACCTTCCCTATGTGCCATGCCAGTTTCCCAATGTGCTGCGCCACCAAAAACTTCAAAAGCTTGCTCCAAATCGCCCGAATCTCCTCCAAATCGCCATTGAATTGCTTGGATTGTCCAGGTAGGGTCGACATCCCATTGTTTCATCCATTTGTGTGTTATGTGATGGTGGTTGATGGTTCCAAATGTTTTAAACAAAACATCCAAACCATACCTCTAAAAATCCTCAAGCCAACTGCTATTAAGGGTTGCACATTCATCATTTTGTTACCAAGGTTCCCCCTCCATCACATTTTTCCCTTTTTCCATCATTTTCGTCTCCCTTATACCATTTCCCCTTGAATGTTATTGTTCCCTATCCCCTAAACTTACTAAACCCTATCCCCAATTCCCTTCCACCCATTGCCAAATGCACAAACTCCAAACCCTAACTTATATAAACCTCCCAAACCCTCCTACATTTCCCTAAACAAAATATATCCTAATATCCCCTAATCCCTTCATATTTTCCCCTTCCTAATAGTCCCTTGTTGCATTTTCCCCCTTGGTGGCAGATTTCAATCATATCACAACAGCAACCCAACACGGTTTTGTGACCAGCATTCACTTCTCCAAGATAGTTTTCATAGCATCAATCATGTCATCTGATCATTCATCCAACTATGAGGTGGAAACCCAAATCGACTCACCCATGAAAGAAAATGCACCCCGGAGGCCTCATAGAAGTGGCAAAACATCCATGAAGACCGGAAGGTTGCCCAAAGAAGCCTAAATGAGATGACACCCATTCAGCAGGAGATAGAGGCTGATCGAGAGATTTAGCTTGAGAGGGTCAACATCCACTTAGAGAAACTATTGGACAAGGCCGATAGGGACAACGCATTGCTGAGACACATGGCTTTTCACTACATGGCGTGAAATATGAGTTCCAAGGCACAAATCACAAGTCTAAAGGCGAAATTGAAAAAGGCAATAAAGAAGCAAAAGAGGCAAAAGGATCTTGATCATCTTCAGATATTGGCCAAGGCATCATTGGCTCATCATGACACTTGATAGAGGAGGTACAGCCCAAATTTCAAGAAATTTGGAGAAAATTTTGCATTTTGAGAATTTTTGCACTAGAAAACAGGGTTTTGCCTCCCTGTGCGTCGTGCCACATGGCGTGCGATTTTCATAGGGAGCTCCAAATGGAAAAAAGTTTATATTTTTGGATTTGGCATGGAAAATCATGACTGCTGGTGTATGGCCAAGAAGCTTGGGCAAGTTTTGGGTCCCCAAAAGGTCAAAAAAACTCAAAAAGTGACCTCTCTGCCCCTATTTTGACACACAGAAAGCAGTCTTTCGAGAATGAAGTTTTGGATGGGAAAATGAGCACCAAATTGGAAATTCCACTTGATTTGGAAAGTAGACAGGCAGGGATTTCCAACAAGCACAATTGGGCTCAATTTGGACTTCAGTAAGTGCCTCAAAATCAACTCCAAAGTGGCGTGATGCACACAGATTTTGGCGCGGCGCACAGGGGATTTTTGCCCAATTTTTCACCTTCTAGCTCAGAAATTCGGCCAATTTTACTAGTTTTGCTTCTTGATGTAATTTTTGATCTATCTTGATGTAATTAGATAAACATGATGTAATTTTGGCACTTATTTACTTGTTCTAGATGATTCATTCACTAAAAAGTGAAAATTAAATGAATGAATTAGTTTCCTAACATATAGAGGCAAGTTGTTTTGGCTGCCTAGATTTTAGTTCCTTGTTTAGAATTGGTTGAAACAGCTCCTAGAATGATGAGCTTGACCCCTAGAGGCAAGGGAATGGGTTGGGCTAGTCTATATCATGTATT
>APFE031735944.1:102612-128890 GCA_000404065.3 Pinus taeda | reverse complement strand
TTGGGATTGCTTTGGCATACTATTGTACATATTTTCTCTACATTTTTGGCTAAGGAAAGACCAGGGTTTTGCAGCATTGTTTGGGATCCATGTGGCTTTATTTTTTGATGGTTTGCTTCTCTCAATAATTGTAAGTTGTTATGTGTATCATTTTCCTTCTCTCACCTTCTGCAATTGAACAAATGAAGTGTTAAGGTAGAATCCATAGATTGTTATGCTCTGCCTTTAAATTTGTTTGATTTTCAATGTTTTCACTTGTTTAAGGAGAATCCTTGAAACCTTCTTGCTCTCCTTAGCTCCTCACCAGTCTAATCTACCCATTCATTGCCTTTAAAAGTATTAAGAAAATCTCCTTCCTTGCCCCATTCAGACCTCTGCAAAAACTGTGCCTCAATCCCCAAGCCCAAATTTTCCTTTCCCTGTTTTCAACACAAAACCCCCAAAAACTCAAATCAAATCCTTGTACGTCATACCTATCCTAAAATTAGCTTTTATTTCAGTCATCTCGAGCCCCATCGATTATCTTTTGCCGAGATTGACCCAGAGAGAGCCCTCTCCTGTCCTCGTAGGGCTAGCTACGAGGTTGAACGTGGTTTGATGTGGACCTAGAACCTTGCCTTTTCAACCTAAGGAAAATCTATGCTCTAACATAGTGGCGACTCTGTTGGGGAAGAACAAATGGTTTGCTTGTTAGTGTTATTTGTTTTATAAGCTATAGACGGAGCCTGAAGTCATGCTAGGTAGCCTTCGAAACGCTTTTGTTATGCATCAACGAAGTACATAAATGTTGCTTCAGTCAATCTCTGGTCTAGCTTGTGAACGTGACACTTGACTTGTAGATTGTCTTGCCCCAGTACATATATCAAGTTCAGATCTGATGGTTGATGGTGGACAATGATCAGACACTAGAAAGGCTGAAATCATTCACCTGGCAACTCCATTCACTGAAAAATCCAGAAACCAATGTTTCATGGTGACTCCACTGCAGGAAGATCAGTAGCTTTAAGCTTTACAAGATAGAACGGGTTGTAAGACAATACACTCCCATGAGCCGAGATCACATTCCAGGTTTTCCAAACAAAATTCTAAAGGTGGATTGGTCAAGGAATTTTCCTACGTTTAAAGATGATGATAGGAAGGATGTTGCTTTACATTTGGTTAGATTTCACATGCATATTCACAAGTTGAAGGTTGATTTTCCTGAAGATTGCTTGATGAAGATATTCCTAGCCACTCTGGAAGGTGAAGCCCAATATTGGTATGAAAGTTTGCCACCTGCTTGTATTTACTGCTTAAAATATTTTCATGCCATGTTCATTGAAAGATATAAAGAATCTTATCCATCATTAAATTTAGTTCAGAACTGTTGCAAACATGCTTCTAGTTTTATTGAAAGCCTTGAGAAATATTATGAAGATGATAATTTCATGGATGAAGAGATCATGGAAGCCCTGTACGAAAGCCCATTTCAGCAGCATAAAGAGAGTGATACTTATCAAGATGATCAGGAAAATTTGTAGCAGGATCAAGATCTTAGTACAGCAGAAGATGAAGGAATTTTGCATCTTGACATTCAACAGAAATTACATGAAATGGATCAGCAGTATAAGGAAAATTTGTACACTTCTTCACTTGAAATTAATGAAGACAACCACTGTTGGGACAATCACTGCTTGAGCAAGAGAAAACAAAAAGTATTATCTCCTCTATCTGAAGACGAGATAGATCAACTCTTTAATGGTCATGTTCCAGCTCAAGTTAACGTAGATCTGCAGTGTGCACATGGTCAAGAAGGTGATGGTGGAACTTCTTCCTCTTCTGAAAAGGATGACAGTCCTGTAAATAGCTTTATAGATTAGCAGGTTGAAGATGTCTATATGGCTGAAAGTGATGAAAGAGAAAGTGTCATTTCAGATATGTCCATAGACAAAAACAAAGTTACAAACCTAAATGCTCTCATCCCACTAGAACTAGATCTTCATGAGGAGGTAGTTCATTCCCTCTATGAAAACCAAGACGAGATCTTCGCTCAAGTAAGTGAAAAAGTTTCTCTTGATGAATTTATGGTAAATGATAGAAATGATAGTGTTGAATTTCAAGAAACATTTAAAGTTTCTTTTCTCATGATTGATGAATGTAATGAGAAACATGATAATTCGGCTATCATATCATATGAAGATGACCTACAATATATTCAGACTACAGAAGATCAAACCATTCAGGATTCTCTTTCACATTCTTCTTCATATGTTTCATGTTTTGAAATGTTTGTTCAAGAGGAGATCTTCTCATCTACTTGCTCAAAATTTTTTGAGGACCGGGAACATACTCATGTTGAAGTACATTATGAAGAAAGATCAGAAGCAAGAGAAAAAGACACCTTGCTCTTTCAGCAGGAGGAAAGACTTCATGTTTTTCATGATCCACTAGAAAATCTATTGCAGTCAGCAGTGAAGGTGATTATTGTAGTATTTAGTGATGAAGGAGATCATGGTCAATTATGTTTTTGGATGCCTAGTTACAAGTATCTATTATTGACCAGGAGATCTGATCAGGAGAATCAATCAAGAAGGCATCTGCTTGATTGGTTACATTGGCATTTTGATATAGCTTGATGGTATATTGTCTTGTAAGAAACATAGGTGTTCATGTACTACCGTCAAGCTTTAAGTTTTAAGTTCAGTTCTTAGTCATTTTGAGTTAGTTTGTTAGAGTCAAGGTTTTTAGTCATTTTAGTTTTAAAATTGAGTTAGATTTTCAGTCAATAAATCAATTAACATTCTTGTGTCGATTTGTCAAAATAATGATTTCCATAGCCCAATGGATGAAGGCAATGTCTGCTCTCCCAAAGATCTGTCGTTCTTGGCACCTCCAAGGAGCTACCATCCCCATTGGTGCCAATGTTAGTGTCAGTCTTTGTAGCCTTCCTCCAGTGATCAAACATGCTCTTACAAAGTGATTTTAAGGTGTCAAGGTCAAATTTTGTCATTTTAGTGAGTCTTGAATCAAAATTTGGTCACTAGGCATTAGATCTAGGGTTTGATTTTACTCCTTTCAAATTTGTCCAAATGTCGGTCCATGTCACCATTCAGTTGAGTGTACCATCATTCAGAGGGTTGTCATCATCATGCCAAGTTCCACTAGGTCATTTGACACCTTGTTCATGCGTCAGTTGCGCCTTGGTATAGTTCATTTTCCTCTCTTAGGGTTTTGAAGGCAATTTCTCTTGGATGGTCAAATCATTAGTAAAACTTGTATCCTGATGTTCATATACCTTCCCCTATCCTTAATGTACCTTATTAAACACTTCCCATCACCGAGATCCCCTAATTTACTCATTTTTGCACAAACCCTAGTTTCTTGCTACAAACCCTATTTTCTAGGCCAAGCCTGTGTTTTTCCCTTTTGGACCCCTTCCCCTCAATAAATTTCTAAGATTCCACTTTCCCTTACTTCCTAACATCACTCCCTACTTCTCAAAATTTCCTCAAGAATTTATAAGCCCCCTATCCACTTCATTTCGCTTCATTTCGACAAGTCCCTTGTTCCACAAATCGGGGTAGGTTTTACTCAAATGATGTTTCTGAGAAATAAAAGAATAATTTGGGAAAATGGAGAGAGGTTTTTGTCCAAAATAGGCCAAGGAAGAAAAACCTCCTTCAATTTTTTCACAGGTGTCACGGTTTTAGAGAAATGTCAAAAATACCGTTTCCTCACGAGAAATGAATGCACCTCTGAAGTGACCTTGGGAAAATTAAGTTTTCTCCTAGCGTGGTTGTCCAAATGACTTTCTTGATGATTCAAATGATAACTAGACACAAATTTATTTCTAATGCACTATCATGAGCTAAATTTGGAGTTGTGAAACACCTTCAAAAGTTGACTGCAACAGCACTCTACCTTGAGGCAGCCTCATTTGGCACATTTTGACCAATCTGGGAAGATTTGATTCATGACAGGGTAAATTACCTCCAAATTGAAAAATTCCAATTGGGTTGGAAAGTAGACTCAAAGAAATTTCCAACAAGCTATCCTACACCCAATTTTGACACCGATAAGGCCTCTAAAACTCTCCTAAAAAAGGCACTACGCACAGGCTCTATGCGCCGCGCCTCATGCCCAGTGCGCCGCGCCTTCCCTATGTGCCGCGCTAGTTTCCCAATGCGCCATGCCACCAAAAACTTCAAAAACTTGCTCAAAATCACCTGAATATCCTCCAAATTTCCATTGAATTTCTTGGATTGGCCAGGTAGGGTCGACATCCCACTGTTTCATCCATTTGTGGGCTATGTGATGGTGGTTGATGGTTCCAAATGTTTGAAACAAAACATCCAAACACTACCTCTAAAAATCCTCAAGCCAACTGCTGTTAAGGGTTGCACATTCATAATTTTGTTATCAAGGTTCCCCCTCCATCACATTTTTCCATTTTTCCATCATTCCCATCTCCCTTATACCATTTCCCCTTGAATTTTATTGTTCTCTATCCCCTAAACTTACTAAACCCCTATCCCCAATTCCCTTCGACCCATTGCCAAATGCACAAACTCCAAACCCTAACTTATATAAACCTCCCAAACCCTCCTACATTTCCCTAAAAAAAATATATCCTAATATCCCCTAATCCCTTCATATTTTCCCCTTCCTAACAGTCCCTTGTTGCATTTTTCCCCTTGGTGGCAGATTTCAATCATATCACAACAACAGTCCAACACAGTTTTGTGACCAACATTCACTTCTCCAAGACATTTTTCATAGCATCAATCATGTCATCTGATCATTCATCCTACTATGAGGTGGATACCCAAAGTGACTCACCCACGAAATAAAATGCACCCTGGAGGCCTCATAGAAGTGGCAAAACATCCGTGAAGACCGGCAGGCTGCCCAAAGAAGCCTAAATGAGATGACACCCATTCAGCAGGAGATAGAGGCTAATCGAGAGATTTGGCTTGAGAGGGTCAACATACACTTAGATAAACTGCTGGACAAGGCCGATAGGGACAACGCATTACTGAGACACGTGGATTTTCACTACATGGCGTGAAATATCAGTTCCAAGGCACGAATAAGAAGTCTAAAGGTGAAATTGAAAAAGGCAATAAAGAAGCAAAAGATGAAAAAGGAGCTTGATCGTCTTCAGATATTGGCTGGGGCATCCTGGGCTCATCATGACACTTGATAGAGGAGGTACAGCCCAAATTTCAAGAAATTTGGAGCAAATTTTGCATTTTGAGAATTTTTGCACTAAAAAATAGGGTTTTGCCTCCCTGTGCGTCGTGCCACATGGCGTGCGCTTTTCCTAGGGAGCTCCAAATGGAAAAAAGTTTATATTTTTGGATTTGGCATGGAAAATTGTGACTGCTAGTGTATGTCCAAGAATTTTGGGCAAGTTTTGAGTCCCCAAAAGGTCAAACAACACTCAAAAAGTGACCTCTCTGCCCCTGTTTTGACACACAGAAAGCAGTCTTTGGAGAATGAAGTTTTGGATGGGCAAATGGGCACCAAATTGGAAATTCCGCTTGTTTTGGAAAGTAGACAGGCAGGGCTTTCCAACAAGCACACTTGGGCTCAATTTGGACTTCAGGAAGTGCCTCAAAATCAACTCCAACGTGGCGTGACGCACACAGATTTGGGCGCAGCGCACAAGGGATTTTTGCCCAATTTTTCACCTTCTAGCTCAGAAATTCGGCCAGTTTTACTAGTTTTGCTTCTTGATGTAATTTTTGATCTATCTTGATGTAATTATATAAACATGATGTAATTTTTGCACTTATTTACTTGTTCTAGATGATTCATTCACTAAAAAGTGAAAATTAAATGAATGAATCAGTTTCCTAACATATAGAGGCAAGTTGTTTTGGTTGCCTAGATTTTAGTTCCTTGTTTAGAATTGGTTGAAACAACTCCTAGAATGATGAGCTCGACCCCTAGAGGCAAGGGAATAGGTTGGGCTAGTCTATATCATGTATTCTCTTAGTCATTTTTAGGGTTGGACACTTGGGATTGCTTTGGCATATCATTGTACATATTTTCTCTGCATTTTTGGCTAAGGAAAGATTAGGGTTTTGCAGCACTGTTTGGGATCCATGTGGCTTTATGTTTTGATGGTGTGCTTCTCTCAGTAATTGTAAGTTGTTATGTGTATCATTTTCCTTCTCTCACCTTCTGCAATTGAACAAATGAAGTGTTAAGGTAGAATCCATAGATTGTTATGCTCTGTCTTTAAATTTGTTTGATTTTCAATGTTTTCACCTGTTTAAGGAGAATCCTTGAAACCTTCTTGCTCCCCTTAGCTCCTCACCAGTCTGATCTACCCATTCATTCCCTTTAAAAGCATCAAGACAATTTCCTTCCTTTCCCCATTCAAACCTCTGCAAAAACTGTGCCTCAATCCCCAAGCCCAAATTTGCATTTCCCTGTTTTCAACACAAAACCCCCAAAAACTCAAATCAAATCCTTGTACGTCATACCTATCCTAAAATTAGCTTTTATTTCAGTCATCTCGAGCCCCATCGATTGTCTTTTTCTGATATTGACTCGGAGAGAGCCCTCTCCTGTCCTCGTAGGGCTAGCTACGAGGCTGAGCGTGGTTTGATGTGGACCTAGAACCTTGCCTTTTCAGCCTGAGGAAAATCTAGGCTCTAACAAAACCATTTTTCCTACACCATATTTCAAGCTCCACAAGTGGAGTACTAAACAATTCTTGTGTTGCTTATCCCTCTCCAATTGCTAGGGTAGCATCTTCATTTGGACCAGATCCATTTGTTATTTTTGTAACATTGGCTTCAAAACTATCAAGGTCCTTCAATGGTGGGACATCTTCACATTGATTTTGTCCTGGTTGCAATTGAAGCATTTCATTGATGGATTCAATGGTGATGGTAAAGAGTACATCCTGGTTTGGAGACATCACTACTCTTTGACTGGGGCTGTAATTGGTATGGCAATAATGAATAATTTTAGGGACGATATGCACCTCTAGGAACTGGTACTTGGGAAAATTGGATTCCCAAAGCCCAATTTGGTTAGCTTGGTTTAGGTATTGGTCCCTATATCAATAGTATAGTTTAACAGGGGATTCACAGATAGCAATGTCCTTGATTTGGAAATCTTTATCTGCCAAAGGGAGATGGTCTAAATCCATATGGGGAGTGGTAATTGGTCAGACATCCATTGCAATCGAAGCGTCCATTCTTAGTTCTTGTGTATTTAAGAATAGAGAAAAGGTTTTTCAGTCCAATTGGGGAAATTTGGTTCAATTACAGAGTAGTTTGGGGTTGATGTGGAGTTCTTTAACTTAATTACTTAATAATTTCAAGCAATTGAGTAACAAGTTTAGGAATGAGACAGGGTTTCTCGGTGTATTTGGATAAATACCTGGAATTTTTGGCTCTGACAGGTCGACGGGTGACTGTGCAAGGTTGCAGGAGGTCTATTTGAATTGGAGGGTCGATTGGAAGTTCAGTGGCTTCTGAACATTGGCAGTTGGATGTGGGTTGGCAGTTGAACATAGTCTGTCGCGTGCATGGAGGTGTGGAGCACTCTTTCATGATAAAACAAAAAATAATGAGATTTTTAGTTTTATTTACAAAGTCAACCATTGGCGGGCACATGGGGAAAGGTAAGTTTGGCTTTTAGTGGAAGATGTGACTTTTTGTTGTCTAGCGGGAGGCAATAAGTAGGTTTGATCACACTGCTTTTGTGGCTGGAGTGGTTTCGAGGGGAGGCCCCCTGCTGCCACTCATTGGGTGCCACTTAGCATCGGGGCCCAAAAGAAAACAACCCATATTAGATGGGTAAAGTTCGGGTGTTGGAGGCCGCCCGATATGGTTAATAACCATCAGATTAAATGGGGAGTGATCACACGGTGATCGAGGTGGTTATTTTGTGCGAAGGGAAATGGAGGGGCCTGACCAACACTTAAGCATGGAGAGTTTAATAAAATGATGGTTTCAGGTTGGCTTAGGGTGTTTGGGGGTGATTTGATTGGCGGAGGGTTAGATTATTAATTAACTGCAGATTAGTTAATTAACTCTTTTAGTCGATTTGGTTTATTATAAATTTTATGTTTCAAACTTTCGGGGATGGGGTATTAATATAAGGTTTTACTTTATAACTATACGGGGAAAGGGTTTTATTTCTTTTTTCGGGATTTAATACATGTAAAGTTAAAAGTTAATAATGAAAATGAAAAAGTGCTAAAGTGTAATGTATTTAATTCATTTTCTATTGTCATAAACACATTATACTTAGGCTTAAAGTATTTTTGGGTTTTTTGGGAAAACAGGTCTTTTTCATGGAGGCGATCACTTTTCCTAGGATAACAAGATTTTATCCTTAGAAAAAGGGGTTTATTAGGGGAAAATGACTTTTCCTTAGGAAATTGATGTTTTTTCCTAGGAAAATGGATTTGTTTGGTAATATGAGTGAATTTAAGGGGGTGAATGTTTATGAGGGGTTTTCAGTACTTAGGACCTATAAATCATTGGCCTGAGGGTCCAGTCCCTCCAAAAGTCAGAGAAATGTTCTGAGCCCCTTTGCCTTAAGATTTTGGGTACTTAAGACTTTTTATTGGAAACTAGTTAAGTGAAAGGTGTAATGAGTGAAGGATGTTAATCAATTTGACTTTATGGACTTGATGCATGTCCAATTTTCATCCATATTTAGAACTTTCATGATGAAGGTAATCAATATGCTTTTATCTAACAATTGTCACAATTCTGCAACCTTTCTTGTACTTACCCACCTACTCATCCTACCATTTTTACTTCTCTTTATTAGGATGCACTTAAGCTGGCAAACCCTTATTAAAACATTTTCTTTTCTTTTACAATAGTAATCTAACTAAGTCTAACCTTATTACATCTAAGGGTTCAGATTAAACTGTTGAGATCCTTTTATTTACTCTACCTAATCTAATTATCTGCCAAGATTAAATAGTTTGGTCAGATTTTATTCTCTATCTATAACCATAAAATTGAAAACATGAAGTAGTCAAGTTTAAACATTTTGACTATCATGGATTGTGGCTAAGGTAACAAGCTACACACAATCATTTCTTCTGTATCAAAAGTAACTAGGAGTGGCATTTAGACTTGCTCACTTTCATGGTATTTTCTTTTCTTGGGGTTCATATTTTTTTATCTTTTTTGACCTTTTTATTCTTTTTTTCCTTTGATTTTTCTTTTAGGACATACACTCTTTACATTTTTTAATTTTTTGAATATGGAAAACATTTGCAAAAAGAAAAGGTATGTACATATTACAAGTTTAATCTCAGCGATTCAAAAATTATGACTCCTGTTGGTATAGGAACCTAACAGGATGGATTTTGTGGAAATTTTATGCATGCCAATTATGTGGCAGGAAACAATGTTTTGTTATTATTTTTTATCATCTCCCATCTCTAGAGTTATAATGCTACTGTTGTCTTAGTTCATTACACCCATTTAATGTAAATATAAACTTTAGTGGGTTTTACATTTCATTTCCACTATAGTCAACAACTGAATACAAATGTGTTGTTTGTAGGTTGGATGATGGGATGACACACTTTGATTTGCACGAGTGCTCTCTTTTTCATATACTATCACAAGTCCACAAATACAAACTCACTTTTTTTTACCTTGATAAGCAAATGATGACAATTTTGTATTTTGTAGTTACAATTATAACTATGTATTGGAGCTAGACCTTGATCCCTTCAATTCATCATTTCCTTAACCAACATGACCATCTCCTATCAGTAGCAGAGTTCAATTTTTGAAATGACATTTTCCTTCATTACTATTTCATGATAAAGAAAGCGTGCAACCATTGTTTGATTTCCTTCGAGCCCACAAAAACCACAATCATGCCATTTTTCTTTCCTTGGTTAATATATTACATCATTGTGTTTGACAGTTAATTCATTATTATTCTATGCACAATAAATATCTATCAAATAGAAGAGAAGGATGACTTGGATATTTTATAGATATATAATATGAATTAATAAAAATTTCACAAGGATATTTCGATTCTCATCTTTCTACTTCACTTATTTAGAGAAACCTGTATATTCAAATACCAACTCAACTCAACTCAAAATAAAATAGATAATCCTAATTATGAAGATGTTTCACTCTCCATACCTTTCAATGAAATTATTTTTTAATTATAGCTGAATTTCACTAATAATAACCTAGATTTGTATATTTATTTCAGCACTGAATTGACATCATGGTAAACATACAAATATCCCATTAAATATGACCTAAAGATGATTCAAATAATATCAACTTTAGTCTAAGCATGTGGCAGAATAATTTCTAAGGTGTGAAGTTTCATTAGAGGCATTGCTTGTTTATTTGTTTTGGTTAGAAAAGGGTAGGTTACATGAAATTTGATTGGAAAAAGGGTGGGGAGACAATGTAGAGATCACATCTGGGATATGATTGATTTGTTGTTGGAGATCCTTCTGGAACTTGAGCCATCAACTTTGGAAATGCTTCTAGTACGTATTCCTATGGTTATTAATGTTGTGATTTTTTCACCTCATGGTTATTTTGGGTAAGAAATTTGTTTATAATTGCAATGTCCATTCCATGATATCCTCTCTTTATTGTTTGATTATATTTTGAATGTTTATTTTGATTTTTATTTGTATTTTAACTATGAAATTGAAAGTACTTGGTATCATGTCCATTTAAACAACAACCAAATCTTGAAGATGAAATTAGTATTACACGATATTCATTCAAATCCTTTTGACTATTTTGTTTTGAAACATTTTCATGACTATTAGAAAAGTTTAATTTCATGTTGTTATTTGAGCACATATTGTTTATATACTTGACCAAATTCATGCATTAGAGAACAAAATGTTGTTGCGAATAAAATGATAAGGATTATGCACCACACCTTACATTATTTGTTTTCACAAGTTATTTACAACTTAACCTTTTTAGCATGTAACTTAGTTGGCATGATTGTGCCTAAGATTTCGCTAAAGGTTGAATACTAAATTACTAAGGTGTTCTTTTATATGTTGACATTTATTTGTTTCTACAGGTCATCTGGCCACTATCACTAAACTCAAGAAAAATTGTTCGAGTTTCTTGATTTTATGGGTAAAAATGGATTTAAATTTTTTGATGTTGAGGTATATATCATATAAATCCTTTATAGTATACTTTAGTTTATATTCTATTGTTCATCGTCTTTCATGTCTTACACCTTGCACTGCATCTTCTTTTCTTTTCAGAAAAGGAACTCAATATCACTAGTACAAAATGAGACATTAGTGACTACATGACTAAAAATGTTAGTCACCACAATTATTTCAAGTGAATTACTACTAAATTTGAGCAATTTTAAGTGATCAAACTAAAAATGACCAACTTAAATGACTAATTTAGTCTAGGGATAAAATATATGACTAGATAATAAGTTACTCAACTAAAAATGACTAACTTAAGAGACTAATTTAGTCTAGGACTAAAATATATGACTAGATAATAAGTGACAAAATAAAAATTTATTAACATAAATTAAAAATGATTAGCGCTTTACTTGTAAGGATGGAATATCATGTTTTTACTTGTTCATGTTGGATTTGACAGGTCTAGGTAACATATCTATGGCATAGTAAACACTCTTAAGCTTCACATGAGTACATGAATGCATGAAACACCTTGATATTTAAGCTCTTTAGAAATAATTGTGAAAATGGTTTAGAACTTTGCATCATGGTCAAATTTTGTTCTTAATACATTTTTTTCTTACATTTTTTTGAACAAATTTTACATTTTAACCACACCCTCATGCAAATCAATTCATAGGAATGTGAAATAACTTGGTTCATAACACTAACAATTCATTATTTTTAAGATTATCTTGATGGTTTACTTTCATGCCTTTTTGTAGATGTATGATCACTTTATAATTTGAAATTCCACATCCTAACATATATAATGATATTGTGATCAAAGTCAAGTAGTGCTACTATTGGTGAAATCTACACAAAATTTAGACAAT
The DNA here is from genome assembly GCA_000404065.3 of Pinus taeda. Taxonomy (NCBI): domain Eukaryota; kingdom Viridiplantae; phylum Streptophyta; class Pinopsida; order Pinales; family Pinaceae; genus Pinus; species Pinus taeda. The sequence goes on along the minus strand of APFE031735944.1, from coordinate 116,869 downwards.
GCACACAATTCTTAAATATTTGATGTTGACATATGGAATTTCCTATTGTTTAGGGGTGCTTTAAAACTTACATTGATCTCTAGTCTCAATGGTAATTTGTTCTAAGTACATAGTGGTTATTTTGCTCACACTCTAGTTGTATTTCTCATGGTTCACTAGTTGTAATTACACACTTTTGAACGTTACAAATGCATCATTTGGGTCACAGTTCTATGGTTACAAACTACCCAACTATAAATAGCGATAAATTGATGATAAATAGATGACATTTGAATGTTATAAATGTGTAAGTAGTCCAAATTCAACTTTGTTGTCTTCATTTTCCTTAGCAACAAAGACAAGTTTCAATATTTCCTTTATTTATCATCGCAAACACATAACACTTTGTTTTCCCAAACATAGTTAATATTGTTGGTGTATGATCTCTTAATTATGGAATGGTCTCTTGATGATGATAACGAACTCTCAATCTCCAATTCTCATGACTACGATGAATGAATGATCTAATGCTTTACTTGTATAGACAATTTATGATTCATTTTCTATTTTTATTGAGCCATTGTATATATGCTTCACTAACATCTCATGCTATATGGTTAATTCAACAAGCTTTATCTTTGATTTTTCAAGTGTAATTTCATTGCATGAATAAGCATAGTTGTGTAATAATAATCATTCAAAATGTTTTAATAATTCATCGTTTGTTTGACTATTCACACACTTATCCCTCACTTTTCACTTTGAGAGTGAGTAGTTTCAAATCACTAGTATTCGTTAAGGAACTTCCTTTCATTAATCAATCATCTAGCTTAGCTCGATATTTTAGGATTCCCCCCTAGATAAGGATATCCTTCTTGTAGTCTAAGGAGTGAGAAAGGCCACCAAGGTGACATTAGGTGGCTTGCTTGATGGGTGGGGTCAAGACTTTCTTTTTCCTATGAGAGTGTTTGAGTGGAGATACAATTTAGAAAATAAATTAGTTTCCTTTACTTCCATCACCTAAACTGCTTCCAATAAAATCATGTGCTTTTAATAACATCAAATTTTGATAAATAATTAATTGAATAAAATTACAAAAAAAAATTATTATTATTATTGTTAATTTTTTTTATATGAGAGAATAGACAAGTATATTCAGTTTGTACATAAGGATCGATTCTATCCACTACCACATTCACCTCCAAGTGTACCCTCATTGCCTCGCATGTGGCACACTCAGTTAGTCAAAGTTTAATCCAATAACATCATAAGAAATGGGTTAACGAACCATTCTATCATCAACTAATCTACACCATGGGGAAAATTAAAAATAACTTTTGATATTCAAAAATATAGCCAATTTATTTTATTTGAAAAACAATTTTAACATCTAATTTGAGGAAACTCCGTAAAATAAAATTTAATGTGAGAAATGTTAAGCAAAATAAAGTTGGGGTAAATTATAAAAATAAAAATAAGTAAAGTGGAATATAAAATTAATTATTATAATTACAATTATAAGTAATAATTCAACCATCTTACTCCTAATTTACCAAGTGCCAGAGGCATAAAAATATCTTCATATACAAACCTATTTTAAAGTGAAAAGAGATTTGATCCCCTCAGCCCTTGGTAAATCCAAAATTAAGATAGATCCAAGCTAGTTTTATATCAATTTATCTAATTGAAAGTAAAGAATTATTATTTTAATGAAAAGTTACTTTCAAAAATATTTTTAATTCCCCAATTTTAAAATAAAGCCAGCTTAGTTCCATCTTAACTCTGGATCTATCAAGCAACGAAAGGGATCACATCTCTCTAGGTAAAAACCTATTTTTTGAGTGTAACGCTTGAGGAAAGGTTGTACCTTGAGAGATTTGATCCCTCTTGGCACTTGCTAGATCCAGAGTTAAGATGCATCTATGTTGGTTTCAGTCATGTGTGGCCAAAGAAAATCTAACGAACATATGATTAATTTTATCAACAATACGTAAATTCATCTAATATTAATATAATCATTTTAAATATGCTAATATGTCTTAGATTAATCTGTATATTTTAATTTTAAATTTTCTTAGTTGCATCAATTTGTTGCAATGATAATAACTTTAATGATAAGAAATGATGAAATATAAATTTTGAATGTAAAGGGACAATGTAATAGTATTGAATGATAGAAAATGTGAATAATAAGAATATAGTCAATTAAAAATAGTCTTCATTGTGGTTAATATAAAAATATTTTCTTCTATTATTCTTATTGTCACCCTTGTTACTTTTGTCATCTTTTCATATTGATTGTCTTTTAAATCTTTAGCTCAATCTATTGTAGTAAACACCATTCCTTATCTCTCCTTCTCTCCAATATTAATAGGTTGAATTACTATAACACAAAAATCAATGCACATTGTCAATAAGTTTTTGTGCTTACACTGAAATCAATGCACAATGTTAATCCAATCACTTTAAAATTAATGTACCATAATACACCCTATTATATCAAAATAGAAATCAACATTTACACTGAAATTAGTAAATCTAATGCAAGCAATTAATAGGATTAGAAAACAACATTTAGATTGAAATCATTGCATCTAATGAAAGAAATCAAATAATATTAGAAATCAACATTTACACTCAAATAAATTCATCTAGTGCATGTAATAAAATTGGATTATAAACCAACATCTACACTAAAATTAATGCACCTAGTGCAAGTAAGAAAATAGGATTATAAAGCAACATCTACACTGAAATCAATGCATCCAGTGCAAGAAATCAAATAGGATTAGAAATCACCTTCTACATTGAAATCAATGCATTTAGTGCAATGATTTGATAATCACCCTATGAGTGACCTCAGTTGAAGATTTGTTAAACAAAAGGTATTATATACTCATGTGTTGGGGTGTGTTATGTGTTATTGAAACAACGGATCGATCAAATTGCCAATACACAGACATTTTAAATGGAAAGACAATAGAGAAACACAGTAAGCAGTACTAGACACAAACAATTTTTAATAAGGAGTTCGCCCTATTCTCCAGGGCTACGTCTCCGGTCCAGCTTCAGTGGTGGCCTGGTTTTATTGTGTCTTACAACAAAGAATTTACAATGCAGGGACTCAATATGGGTTCTCCTAACAACAGATTTTGCTTGGCAGGGTGGTCCTTGGATTCCCCAAGCCACTCAGAGTTCATAGACTCTTTTTCTACCTACCATCTCTGTGACCTTTGGTCTACAGTGGAAAGAGCCAATTGTGGTACTCAATCCAGACAGATCCCTTTATGGGAAGGCTCGAATCTTCAACCTCTCTGGTGCTCAATGCTACCTGTGGTTAGCTCGGCCCTCTATGTCCTCTGCCTAGATTTACTACTCTCTGTGTTCAATCCTCCTCTCAGGGTTCACTGTTCATTGTCTATCTGGTCACTCAGATTTTTCTCCTAATTCTCCCTCTTCTTTTTCGACTGTCTCTCTATTCATGGCATTAACCAATCAATCCTATGCTTGTTTGGTTCCTCTCCCGCCTGCGCCGATTCTCATCCTGCAGCTGTGCTTGGAGTTCCCTGTTTAGCGTTAGCATGAACACTCAAGGAGTGCCACATGTCTCCATCTAATTGGTGTCAGCATGCTTCATCGGCTTGTTCCTCCAGTTATGTCGTGAATACGCTCTTCCTCCACCATGGCGGTCAACGGATTCCAAATCCCTTTTAAATCACAGCTTATTTCCCTGTCGATTCTGCTTCTTTCCATCGGGCGCAATCTCAGCCATCCGATCTGGGCTCCTCTAGATCCAACGTTGTATGCACGTTGAACGCGGCTAACTTGCTCGACCGTTAGCGTGTGATCATGGCGGTTTTTCTGTCACCTCTGCTGCCACGCGTCAATCGCTGATTGTGATCACTCTGCTTTCTCCAAAACTGCTTACTGTTCAAGGGTGTCCTAATCAAATCGTCAATTGCCAGGTCATGGGTCCCACCGTCATACATCGACGCATTTTGCATTTTTCCGCCCGTGGTCCTCTGGCTCCCAACGTGACCGAGTGCTTAAGGCTCCCCATTTCGGCCCTGTTCGCCTAGCGACGCATCAAAATCGCCTCCTTTTCCCGATCTGGGGCTCCCAAGGGCTATTTGGGCCTCCTGCGCAGTCTCTATGAGCCTCAGTCAGCATGCTTTGACCGAGGTCCTTGTCGTTTCACGCCAGCTACCATGGCCACTGGCTCGGGGGGTTTTTGATGCTATTTTGGATTTCATTAAGGATTTGTTTCGTCCCAATACAGTCAAGGTGCTTTGTCAATCGCTTATGGATCTGATTCGGATCACGACCTCCCTACTGAAAAAAGCTTTTGGACCACCAAAAGTTGGTTTTATTCAAGCATCGACTAAGTGAGGAAACTGTTGTCTCACGTGTCCAATTTCAATCCACTTCACACTGCTCGGCTTCAAACCTTTAAGCCCAATCCTGAGGTACTCCACCTATCCACTACATGTCGTCCTCACCTTCCTATCCAACACTGTGTCTTCCTACAACTCATTAAGATATTCAGGTAGTAGGTCATCAACAGAAGGTAATTAACTCTACTCTTCAGGGTCCTCAATCATTGAAGGCTCAAACAACCTCAAGAAGTCTGTGTTCACGACTGAGTAGATGTGCATGTAACCTGGAAAATCAAGGCGGAAGGCATTTTCACCAATTTTCTCAAGTATCCTGAAGGGTCCATACCTAATAGGTTTTAGCTTTTTACCTTCACCTTGCATTTTGTCCTTGCTCATATATAGCCAGACTTGGTCTCCAACTTAAAAACTATGCTCCATCTGATGCTTATCATGCCTATCCTTGTACTTGGCCTGGCTCTTTTCCAGTTGTTCCTGTACTGCCTAGTGGATCTCCTGGATTTGTTCAATGAACCTAGTTGCCTTGTCCACATCACTGTGTCCATCAACCATGGTATCTTTACCAAAGACAAAATCCAAAGGGGACCTTGGTATGAAACCAAAATAGGTCTCAAAAGGAGATCTCTGTGTAGAAGAATTTGTGCCTCTATTGTAAGCATGTTGCACATAACACAAGTGTTCATCCCAAAGCTTAGGGTGTTTGCTGCAATATCCTCTCAGTAACTAGATCACTGTCCTATTAACTACTTCTGTCTGGCCATCTATTTGTGGATGAAAAGCTGTGCTTTTCTTCAACTTGGTGTCCATTAGTTCCCACAGACTGGACCAAAACTTTCCCACAAATCGGTTGTCTCGATGATATATAACAGAAGTGGGTAGTCCAAAATGAACCCCTACATGTCCAAAGAATAATTTTGCAGTTTGTTCAACTTTAATCTATTTACTACAGGGTATCAAAATACACATTTTGCTGAACCTATCCACAACAACATACAAATAATCATGACCTTTCCTAGATTTAGGCAGTCCTCCAACAAAATCCATGGAAATGCTTTCCCAAGGGTGAGAAGGAATTGGCAAGGGAGTGTACAAGCCTAGTTTTCTATTGTTGGGCTTGCTTTTAGCACACATGGCACACCCCTTTACATATCTAGAAACTGTCTCACTCATTTTCAGCCAATAACATAACCTTTGCAGTTGTGCAATTGTCTTACTTACCCCAAAGTGACCTGATATCAGAGAAGTGTGTGCTTCCCTAATTATCTTTGCTCTCTCAGTTTGTGGAATGCAGATTTTCCCACAATGATATAAGAGCCGGTCCTTCACATGATAGTCCAATTCTTCTACTCTTTTTCCTTGACTCAAAGTTGCATATACATCTTGAAAGTCCATGTCCTGAGCATACTGTTCTATGTATCTTTCATGCAGCACAGAATTATGCTTAAGTATGGTAGATGCATTTATAATGGGTCTACATAACATGTTTGCAACCTTGTTATGTATGCCCTTTTTATATCTGATGACTAAATGAAATTGTTGTAGAAACCCCATCCATCTGTAATGTCTTGATTGTTGCAACTTAGTTTGGGAGTGTAGATATTGAAGTGGCTGATGATCAGTGTGTATTACTGTTTCCTTGCCCATTAAGTAACGTTTCCACTTTTTCACACTCTGAACTAATGCATACAATTCTTTATCATATGTAGGATAGTTAACTACTGCAGGATTAAAAGTCTAAGAATGATAACATATGGGTTTGTCGTGTTGTGTCAACACTGCTCCCATGGCATAGTCACTGGCATCAGTTTGGATCTCAAATGGTCTTTGTAGATCTGGCAGTGCTAGTATAGGTGTTGTACTAATCCTTTCTTTCAAGGTGTCGAAGGCTTCCTGCTGTTTTCCTCCCCACTAAAACACCTCATTCAATCCCATCATATCACGTAAGGGAGCTGCAATTGAGGAAAAGTTTGAAATAAACTTCCTCCAATACTGTGTTGCTCCTAAGAAGCTTCTCACTTTTGTAGCAGACTTGGGTTGAGGCCAGTTCATGATGACTACCACTTTAGAGGGATCTATTTTCAATTCACCTCCTCCTACTATATGACCCAAATAATTTAGAGTGGTTTTTCCAAATTCACATTTAGAGAGTTTAACATAAATTTTTTCTCTTTTCAAAACATCTAATGTCTGCTTAAAATGCTTTAAATGTTCTTCCCACATTTTACTAAAAATCAGAATGTCATCCAGATACACAATAACAAAATCATCAAGAAAAGTTGTGAGTACATCATTCATTAATCTCATGAAAGTAGCAGGGGCATTGGTTAAGCCAAAAGGCATAAGCAACCGTTCATACAATCCTTGCTTTGTTTTGAAAGCAGTATTCCATGCATCTTGCTCTGCAACTCTAACCTGATGGTATCCACTGTGCAAATCTAGCTTGGTGAAATAGACATCTTCCTTCAATTTATCTAAAAGATCATCTATGCAAGGAAGGGGATAACGATTTTTTATTATTATCTTATTCAGTGCTCGGTAATCAATGCACATTCTCCATGAGACATCTTTCTTTCTCACAAAAATGATTGGTGATCCACATGGTGATGTGCTAGGCCTCATGAACCCTTTCTCCAACAACTCCTGCACCTGCTTCTTGATTTCAGCATTCTCTAAATCGGACAACCTGTACATCCCAATGTTTGGCAAAGGAACATCTTGCTGCAAAATAATATCATGTACTATGCCCTTTTTGGGTGGCAGACCTTTAGGTTCTTGAAACAAGACATCATACTCTGAAACAATCTTTTCTATATCAGCTTGTTGATCAGCATTATAGCCCTCAAATACATTGGTTTTATCAGGTGTCTTTTCCTTTACAACCATCAGTAAGAACTATTTGCATGAATTTATCATTCTTTTCATCTATCCTGAATTTATGAGAGTATAGTTATTCTTGAGCTTATGAGCTCTTACAAAGTATTCGATTCCATCTTTGACAAGTAGAATCTTGTTCTCAGCTCTATAGAAAATACCCTTTCTATCATAGAATTAAGGACTTCCTAAAACAATTCCACATATATCCAAAGGAATTACATCTAACTCAACCTCATCTACAAATGCTGACCCAAAAGAAAACTTGAGTTTGCACTGTCTAGTCACTTGTAGTTGTGCTTTGTCATTCAACCATCCTAATGGGTATGGTTTCTTATGAGGTGCAGTTTTTAATCCCAATTTATTTACAATTGCTTCAGAAATTAGATTTACTTGTGAGACACTATCAAACAAAGTATCAACCTTTTGAATTTTTGAGACAACTCGAATATGGAAAAGCTCATGTCTTTTTCTCTCATGTTCTTCATCAATAACAGATTGAGCAGAATTACTAGTAGATGCTTCAGAATTCTTACCTTTTATACCTGTGGCTGCAATGATTGTTTCATCTCCTGAGTCTGACCCCAAATATTTTTGAATAGCTATAACAGTCTTCTTCTTCTTGCCCTCGGACTTCTTAGGTCTCAGCTCTGGATGCAGAATCCAACAATGCTCATCATCATGCCCCTCCTTTTTACAGTGAGTGCATGAAGCTTTTCCTTTTTGTGTAGTGTTAGCCTTCCTTGCTTTCCACTTCTTATTTTTTTTCTCCTTGCTCTTGCTTACAGTGGTTTGGGATGGTCCCCCAACTTCTGGATTCCCATTCTTTCCTCTAGCTTCTAGATGAGTAGCTTGTATAGATATCTCATCTATACTAGTGGGATTAAATATGAGGATGGTATGCCTCATGTAGTTGTGTAGACCACCAATGTACTTCAAAATATTTTTTTGGTGAGTCTAATGAGATGCCCAACATCAATGCTCTCTTTCTGAATTCTTGAGTATACCCTTGCACACTTTTCCCTTTCAACTGCCGAAGAGTTTTCCAACTCATCATGGCTTGTTGCATCTAGGCCAATGGATAGAACTACTTTTTGATTACATAAACAAATTCACTCCAGACAAAGATGGTCTTACCATGCTTCCTCATATCAGCTTGGGTTCTGCCTTCCCACCAAACCAAGGCAGTGCCTCCTAGGCATAGGCTTGCCAGCTGAATCTTACTCTTGTCTAAGTCTATGTTCTGTACTCTGCAATATACATCAATTTGTCTAATCCAATTGTCCAACTTTTCAGCATTTAGCTCTCCATCATATATAGGCAAGTCAAATTTGACATCTAGTTTAATCAAGGATGCTTTCTTATTATGCACAAGGCTACTAGGAGGTGTAGGAAAGCTTTCTTCTTTTCCCTTTCCCTTTGAGTGGTCATGAGAATGAGATTCATCTTCTTCTTTTTCTTGTTTAGAGCCTGATGAATCTTCATCCTTGTGCTTTCTAAAGTCCCTATACATTTCTTCTACCATAGACTTTATAGCTAGGAAACTTTCTATGAATTGAGGGTCTGGCCCTACAGAACCTTCTTCTGACATTGTCTTCCGAGAATAGACTCTCCCAATTTCAGGATTAGTTTCCACCAACTCTCCTTCTCCTAATTTGAGCTTTGATCTAGTGATCATTCACAGCTAAACCAACACAAGCTTGTCTAACCTTACAACCTAAAGCTCTGATACCACTTGATCTAATAATCACCCTATGAGTGACCTTAATTGAAATTTTTTTAAACAAAAGGTATTACAGACTCATGTGTTGGGGTGTGTTCCATGTTATTGAAACAACGGATCGATCAGATTGCCAATACACAGACATTTTAAATGGAAAGACAGTAGAGAAACACAGTAAGCAGTACTAGACACAAACAATTTTTAATAAGGATTTCACCCTATTCTCCAAGGCTACGTCTCTGGTCTAGCTTCAGTGGTGGCCTGGTTCTATTGTGTCTTACAACAAAGAATTTACAATATAGGGACTCAATATGAGTTCTCCTGACAGCAGATTTTGCTTGGCAGGGTGGTTCGTGGATTCCCCAAGCCACTCAAAGTTCACAAACTCTTTTTCTACCTACCAGCTCTATGACTTTTGGTCTACAGTGGAAAGAGCCAACTGTGGTACTCAATCCAGACAGATCCCTTTATGGGAAGCCTCGAATCTTTAAGCTCTCTAGTGCTCGATGATGCATGTGGTCAGCTCGGCCCTCTGTCTCCTCTGCTTGGCTTTACTGCTCTCTGTGTTCAGTCCTCCTCTCAAGGTTCACTGTTCACTATCTCTCTGGTTGCTCAGATTCTTTGCCTAATTCTCTCTCTCCTTTTTCGACTGTCTCTCTGTTCATGGTGCTAACCAGTCCATCCTATCCCTGTTCGGTTCCTCTCCCGCCTGCGCCGATTCTCCTCCTGTAGTTGTGCTTGGAGTTACCTGTTCAGTGTTAGCATGAATGCTCAGGGAGTGCCATGTGTCTCCATCTAACTGGTGTCAACATGCTTCGACGGCTCGTTCCTTCGTTTATGTCACGAATATGCTCTTCCTCCACCATGGTGGTCAACGGATTCCAAATCCCTTTTAAATCGTAGCTTATTTCCCTATCGATTCCGCTTCTTTCCATCGGGCGCAATCTCAGCCATCTGATCTAGGCTCCTCCAGATCCAAAGTTGTACGCACGTCGAACGTAGATAACTTGCTCGACTGTTAACGCATGATCACGGTAGTTTTTCTCTCACCTCCGCTGCCAAGTGTCGATCGCTAATTGTGATCACTCCACTTTCTCCAAAACAACTTACCGTTCAAGGGCATCCCAATCAAACCGTTAGTTTCTAGGCCATGGTTCCCACCGTCGTACATTGGCGCTTTTTACCTTTTTCTGCCTGCAATCCTCTAGCTCCCAACGTGACTGAGTGCTTAAAGCTCCCCATTTCGGCCCTGTTCACCTAGCGATGCGCAATTAGTGCTTAAGCACGCATGAAAATTGCATCCTTTTCCCGATCCAGGGCTCCCAGGGGCTATTTTGGCCTCCCACGCAGTCTCCATGGGCCTCAGTCAGCACACTTTGACCGAGGTCCTCGTCATTTCACACTGGCTGCCATGGCCACTAGTTCAAGGGGTTTTTGATGTTGTTTTGGATTTCATTAAGGATTTGTTTCATCTCGACACAGTCAAGGTGCTTTGTCAATCATTTATGGATCTGATTCGGATCATGCAAGCAATCAAATATGATTAGAAATCACCATCTACACTTAAATAAATGCATCAGGTGCAAGCAATCAAACATTATTAGAAATCAACATTGAAATCAATGCATCTAGTGCAAGAAACCAAATAGGAATAGAAATCACCATCTACATTGAAATCAATGCATTTAGTGCAAGCAATCAAATAAGATTAGAAATAATCTACATTCAAATTAATGCATCTGGTGAAACCAATCAAATATCATTAGAAATCAACATCTACACTAAAATTAATGCATCTAGTGAAAGAAATCAAATTGGATTAGAAATCACTGTCTACACTAAAATCAATGTATCTAGTGTAAGAAATATGCTTCCCTCTCTCCCCCTTCCATATATATCTATATCTACCTCCATCTCTCCTTATTTTCAACTCTATATCGACCCCGCAAACACACATGCTATTTCACTTCATATCTATCAATATCTTTGTCCCTCCCTCCCTCTCTCGATCTCTCTCTTCTTTCTTCTCTTCACTTTCCATCTATGTCTCTATCTCCATTTTCCTTTCTATATCACTGCCAAAACATACACTTTATTTTTTAATCTATCTACCTATCCCTCCCTCCTCCTCCTCCTCCTCCTCCTCTCTCTCTCTCTGTCTCTCCCTCTCTCTCTCTCTCTCTCTTCCCTTCTTTCCCTCTTCCCCGCTTCTCTCTCTCTTCCCTAGTTCTTTCCTCTCTCCCTCTCCCTTTCTCCACCTTTCTCTCTATATTTCTTTATTCTTACCTCTCTCTGCCCCTCCAACTCCATCTCTCTTAACCTCCCTCACTCCACTCTCTCACATCCTCTCTCTCTTCATTCCTCTCTTTCTCTCTCTCTCTTACTCTTCAACCTCCAACTCTATTACTATATCCATCCCTCTCTCCTTCTCTCCCCCATTCTCTCTATCTCTCCTTCTTTGTCTTTTTATCTCACCCCCAAACATACACACTCTCTCTTCACCTCTACCTTGTCACTCCATCTTCCTCTCTACTTCTCACTCTCTATGTATTTATTCTTCTCTCCCTCTCTCCCCCTCCAACTAGATCTTCCTATCCCTCCCTTTATACTTCTCTATCCCTCTCTCTCTCCTCCTCTCTCTCAAATATTTTCTCTCGTACTTCGTCTTTCTCCCTTTCTCTCCTACCTCCCTCTCTCCTCCTCTTTCTCAAATATTTTCTCTCATACTTCCTCTTTCTCCCTTTCTCTCCTACCTCCCCCTCTCTCTCCCCCCCCCACTCTCTCTCTCTCTCTCTCTCTCTCTCTCTCTCTCTCTTTGCCCTCTAATCCTCTCTCTTACCCCATCACTCTCTCTTTCTCTCTCTCTAACTATGTTACTATGTCCCTCCCTCTCTCCTTCTATCTCCTTCTCTCCCCCCTTCTCTCTATCTCTCCTTCTTTGTCTCTTTATCTCACCCCAAAATATACACTCTTTCTATCCATCTCTCCCTTGTCAATCCCTCTCTCTCTCCACTTTTCACTCTTTGTGTCTTTCTTCTTCCCTCCCTCTCTCACCTTCCAACTCCATATCTCTATCCCTCCCTCTCTACTCCTCTCTCTCATCCTTCCTCTCTTGCCCTTTCTCTCCTACGTTTATCTCTCTTCACTCCTCTCTCTCCCTCTCTCTGTCCTCCAATCCTTTCACTATCTCCTTCCCACTCTCCTCTCTCTTCCCCCTCCATCTTTGTGTCTCCCTCTCCCTCTTTTAACCTTCCCTACTCTTCTCTCTTTTTATTCCTCCTCTCCCCTCTCCTTCAATTTATCTCCATATCTCCCTTGTCACTCCCCCCACCTCTCCACCTCTATGACTCTATGTCTTTGTTCTTCCCTCCCATATATATAGAGTTAATGTATATCATGATATATTAATATATATTATAATATAACAAATTTAATATTGGATTAAAACAAAGTTATCATATTTAATAATATCTATATTAATATGATATATTAAATGAATATGAGATTAATAATAATAATAATAATTGAATATTAATATTATGGATAATAGTATTTATTTGCATGGCATTAATAATACTTTGGCCCATGGTATTTGGCCCATAGGCTTTGTATATAATTAGATGTTGATTTATAACCCTATTTGATATGCTTTTATTTATTTACAATACATATTTATACCTCTTTTATATTTATTTGTTTATCATACCTCTTTTATAAATATGGTAATTGGACCATGGTATTAATAATTATGTATCCTGTAGGATCCACCTAAATAAAACCTCTTTTTTGGGTTTTCATAAATATAAAGAGGTTAATGGAGTAAACATAAAAAGAGGTTATATTTATTTACCATACTTCTAGTTTATTTATATTTTTATTTATTTACCATAGCTCTTTTTTTTACTATGCATAAACCTCTTTATATTCTAAAGTTATGTTGTGTTTATACATAATAATAATTAGAATGATTTTTAAATAGGGCTGACATTAGAGTAACAATGTTAAATGTTAACATTTATGTTTACATTTACACTTACTTTTACATGTTTCGTTTACGTGAGATCTACCCCATGGGCACAATAATTATTTTATTTTTAATCTGAAATGACAAATAACTTTGAAAAATACATATAAATAACCAAAAACAATTTTATATTAATTAAATTAAAATACATTTCAATTATTTGAAAGTAAAAATAATATTATTTGAATGAAAAGTTGCTTCTATTTTCAAAGAGAGTAAATATATTTGTAATTATTTTATTTAAACTTTGAATTACAAATATATTTGTAATTATGTTATTTGTAATCAGAATCTCGGATGCTGAACACTCTGATGAAGAAATTTCATACCTTAAAAGAACTTTTGCCAACCTAGGATACAACAACAAGAGCATATACAAAGCCATTCAAAAAGCGAAATCTGTGAATAATAGAAACAAAACTAATGACACCCCCACCTCTAATGCTTGCCTTCCTTACATCCAAGGAGTCACTGACAAAATAGCAAAAATCCTCAATAAGAAAAATATAAAAACTGCCTTCAAACCCTTAGCTACCATTAAGCAAAGAATGAGATCTGTTAAGGACAACCAAGAGCATCTTCAGCAAAAAGAAGTGTATATCATCAAATGTTCATGTGGGGATCAGTGCATAGGAGAAACTGGTAGATCCGTTAGGATTAGACTCAAAGAGCATAGCGCAGACATCCGGAAGGAAAGAGTCCGATCCTCAACCCTAGCCGAGCATATAGGGAAAACCAATCATCATATATGTCTGGAAGACACCAAAGTCATTGCAAATGTTCAGCACCATTTCAAACGTAAGGTTAGAGAAGCCATTGAGATCATTAAACATCCTAAAAACCTTAATAGGGATGGTGGCATGGAAATTAGTAAAAACTGGAACCCCTTGCTAACCCCCGCAGATGATCTCAATAACAAGGTTAGCAATTCCTAACCCGCTATCTTTATAAATTTAGCCATGCTGCTCTTTAAGTTCCTAGGCATAAAGAATATCTTCGATAAAATAAACCTAATTATTATAAAAATTAGAATTCTAAACATCTAAAAAGAATAATGCCTTATTAGTATATTGTAAGCAATCAAAATAAATAAATAACAATAATAAGAAATAAAAATAAAAAAGTATATAGGGATAGGAACATTAATAAATATTATAGTTAATAACATAAATAACAATTTAAATAAGCAACATTAAATAAAAGCATAACGTTTAAATAATTAATAACTAAAGGCATATAGTAAATATAATCATAATTTTAATAAAT